>BOPP01000040.1:2970624-2985837 GCA_017312745.1 Gryllus bimaculatus | reverse complement strand
CCCACCCTCACCCCCACCCGCGCTCCGCTTCCGCAGGCGGCGGCGCCGCGCAGGTGCCTCCGCGCAGGGGTGTACGTCATCAAGGGGAACAGCGCGAGTTTAACGCCTCACGTCGCTTCCTAAGAGGACGAAAAGGCTCCAGGGGGACGGAGGAATATATTAAGGGACTTCGCGCTACTCCACGGTAGAGATCCTCGTGTTTGAAGAAACCCTTCATGAATATCGTTTAGAGCGAAATATGGCAATGTGCAACTGAAAATGTCTTTGATGTCAGATTAATCAAAGTTTCATTTTCGAGAGGGGTGGATTGGATATTATTGGAAAGACATGAAGAAGTCCATTGCAAAGGTGAAGGTAATTGCTACTAGGATATTTATTTTATTGGCTTTCGAAGTATTTTCTGGCTCCCGTAAACCATAAAAAATTTATTTTAATTTTTGAAACGTTGTGTGGTGGCTTATTAAACGTAGCCTGTAGATCAAACATACAGAATTATATTGTAGGTAGATCAAAATCCAAATTTCAGAGCTCTAAAACAATATGTATCCTGGAAATGTGCGCCAGTATGACTCAACCCGAGAATAATCATCATCGCATCTTTTGTCACTAAAATCAAGGAAAAGACATTACACACATTGTTAATTCGGTCTTCTGTTGACACACACTGTGTAGGTAGGTGCAAATGATATGTGGATGTGTGTACTCATCTGTACATAAGCATTGACCAAATCCGTAGTATTATTTACTATCACTTTATATATCTTCCCTCGTTTCATTGACCCACACTATATCATTTAATAAAACGAGAAAACATTTAAAAAATGTAATATTACAATGGCGAAATTTTGGAATGAGTTCATCAAAGAGATTGGATGGTAGATGACGTTAACACTCACGTCATGACCCCTTCCCTGCCCATGTGATCGAGCTGGACACCCCTGCGTCGATGCACACGCTCAAAGGCTCGCCCACGCCGTCGCCTCCGGCAATATCCCATTCAGGAGGCCTTTCTATCGACTGGCGCCCAAAGCCCTCAGAGGCAGCCTCCAGGGACACTAACTGGCCTCCCACTTGCCTACTCTCGGAAGGCGACTTTATACAAGATGAACTTGCTAACGCTACCCGAAACGGGCGGTCAATAGGCTCCACAACAAAGCATTTACGAATGTATGCTACGTAGTTGTGTTATGTTGAAAAATTCAGTTAATGAAAGATATTTTTTACAACGTAAAATAGCATTGAGGTTTCTCCAATTAAAAATATCGTTTAGTTAATTAGAATTCATACACTTTATTAAACGTTAGGGCTTCCATTTACTTCATGACAATAGCAAAGAACGTAGAGAAATCTTCATCAAGGATATCATCCAATAGTGTGTAAGTAAAGAATGAAGAAAGAGCAGGGAACAGGGTTCGATACGCGTGACCAGTTTGTTGGGGTAGTGACTCGGCATTCGCTTAAAGTTGATCCGACAAACTATAGAAAAATACTGGTCAGAGCAGTCGGTCACTAGAATTCTCTTCCAGCCAGCGGCTGAATTCAATCAAGCTATGTAGCTCGTTTCGAAAATCCTGCTACCATCGGGACACAAACTCTACAACCTCCCGGTCAGAAGCACGAAAGTTAATGCCTCAGCCGGCCCAAACTTTATGGGCATAAACAATATTCATTTTCAAAAAACAAAATAAATAAATTAAAATATCATTCGTGTCAAAGCGTCATGCATCGTCACTGCACCCAACGTGCGTGGCGTCACAGTACCCAAAAGGGGGGAAAAAAAACGAGCATCGTGCCGCGTAACTGCTGGGATGCGTGAGCGGGCACAATTTGTCACTCTTCACGTTTGGTCGCGGCGAACGTTAAATTATTTAGGAATTAATCTTCGTCATTAAACGAAATAAATTAACTTCGTGGGTGTTTTGGCAGAGAAACATTTCAGGACACCAAGCGGCACAAACACAGAGAAGAAATCTTAGATAAGTGGATTCGACCATGAAAAGGAGTTTTCTAGTAGAAAATAGGTTAATTTTCGTTTACTTGTTTCTAATCTGAAAAGGAACACTCATTCAATTTTCATTTGGGAAAGTAACATCGACCGATTTGTTTTATAAAAGTCTAATGCAGAATGTTCACATCTTCTTTATTTCTCCAGTACATGAACAGTCGGTGTTATTGAAAAATTTGGTTTCATTTCTCTTCTTTAATTCTCTTTCCTATATCTTCCGAGCATCACGAATTCGTTCTGAACCTCTTTCTCAATGACTAAAGTTCACGGTATTCGTTCTTCAGTTTACTCAACTCTCCATGGTCGGAGCCCACAATTCCACGAAAAGTGTTCCGCGGAGCCTCCTCAGAGATATTTGCCCGCTTCCATCCGGCGCGACCGGATGGCGAAACAACTTAGCGTCTGCACTTTCGTAATTAAATGCTCCCCGTTATTACGTCGATTGGAAATGTGTTGCTACCGCTAGGCGCGCGCTCGTCGCTGCAGATTCCCCTCCTCGGTGGTGTTGATTTTGCGCCTTTCCGTTTCGCAACTGTCGCGAGGTTGTGAGATACTTTCGCCTCTTTAAAGTATCGCTGCTTTTTGTTTCTCAGATTTTCGACTATCGGTATAGAAACCACTGCATTTTTAAAATAAGACGTTCAATTAAAAAATTACTGTAACAGTATCCAAGGAAAAAGAATATTGACACGTTATAAATCTATTGTTTTAATCGTGATAAAATTTCAAGAGTATTCTTTTTCTTATTCAAGCTTTTCGTATGGCATTTTCTAGCACAGACGTAGAGAAATCACGCAAGGCTTGCCACTTACGTACACAACGGAGGAAAATATAAAACGTTTATCAAAAATATATATCATAAATATGTAATTTATCTTTCAAATCATTCAAGTGCTTCACTACAAAGTTACACGCTTATAATATTCGCCTTTGAAATATTTTAATGTGAAACGCTTTTCAAATAATAAGAGTAGGTGTCCCTCTAAATTTCATAACATCGAGTAACATATATTTCGCTCTTATTGGGGACGATACCAAATAAGCATCAATTCCAGTTTCACAACATTTATAGTCGTATGCACGTTCAGTGTCGGTGAGCCACGGCATTACTCGGCACTTTACTGATCGGCGTTAAATCGTCGAATGCATAGCTGGAGTGGAATAATGCGATGCAACGCGTTGGCTACTGATTTCCACAACATCACAACGAGAAACGGATCTAAAAACCGCATTGAATAGTTCAGCACCTTCTAATCGAGGAATACACTTTGTTGACTGACTGAATCAACATGATAATGTGATATGATTCTCACAGCGTATTAAACGATGTTCACATTTTGTATACATAATATTCTATGAATTTAGAATTTAATAGTAGGCTCTACACTTTGTTTACCATTTCCAAGGGAATCCGAAATAAGGGATTATTAAACAACGAAACATATTATATTCATGCAATCAACAATGCCAAATGCGCGATTTGGTTTTGAACCCTTAATGAAACTTGGATCAGAAAATCTAATAATGGCATTGAATAAATACATTGATACTTCGATGCAAATGAAACATACGTACTTAGTTAATAGCAAAGCACACCAAAGACGTGAAAGGATTCGAGAGAAAACATTTCATAGAACAATAATATATTCAATTAAAAGAGATGAGAAAATGAGAATAAATAGTCTAGAATACCTAAGCCGAGAAAAATGTATTTGGGCGTATCGATGTGAAAGTATCACAGGAAGAAAAGAAGGAGAAGAAAACAGACGTGCAGAGGAGGAAGAGGAGAATATGGATAAAAAAGAATCGAAGGAAAGACGAGAAGGAAAAAGGATAGAGAATAAAAGGATGAAGTGAAGAGAAAAGAAAGAAGCGAACAAAAGATGAAAAAAGAACAGATTCAAATGAAGAGTAAAACGGAAGAAAATAAGATAGTGGGGACAATGAGGAACGGGAAGCAATAAGCACGAAGGAGCGCGAGTGTGTGCGTCCCGAATAGCGACGAAGGCGGAGAGGAAGAGGCAGAGGGACGTGGAAATCCGCGTCGCGGCGCAGGGGATCGAAGCGGAATCGAGCCAGAGGAGTCGGCCGGCAGGCGCACAGCAGACCGGGGCTCGAGGGCGGGGTGGGGGTGAGGTGGGAGGAGGGCCGCCCTAAAGCGCCACGGGCCAGCGGAGACAATCGGGGGTAATTCCCGTGTTATTACGGCCTCGGGGGCGTGTGTTAATAAGGCCGCGGGTCGAGGCGAGGAGCGGCGTGGCGCGGCGTGGCGCGGCGGCGATGGCGGTGGCAGAGATAACCTCGTCTGGGATTACCAGAGCGGCTTAGAGCGCTGCCAACTCCGGCGCCGTGGAACCGCCACTCCACGCCACCGCCAGTGTGGGAGGCGAGAGAGAAAAAGAGAGAGGGCCAGATACAGAAAGAGACAGGAACAGATACAGAGAGTGAGGGACAGACAGTGACAGAGATAGAAAGAGAGAGAGACAGTGACAGAGATAGAAAGAGAGAGAGACAGATAGTGACAGGGTCAGAGAGAAAGAAAGACAGGCGAGACAGACCAATGAAGAAGGAAAGACGGGGAAGGCAGACGCGGAGCGATAAAAACGTCGACGCGTCGGCCGCCTCGCGCTCGCGCGGGGCTCTCGCCGTAATCCTCTGCCCAGCCCGGCTGTAGCAGTGGCGCGGCGAGAAGCCAAGTCCGCGGCGGGAAAGCGGGCGGAGGCAAGTGGGCGTCGGAGGCACGAGGGTTGGAGGGCGGAGGGAGAACAGGGAATAGGACAGAGAGTAGGAAGGCGGAGGGATATGTGGACGTATGGAGAGCAGGAGGAGGAAGGAAGATGGAAGAGCGGAGGGAGGATACAAGGATGCATAGAGTGTACGAAGGTATAGGGGTAGCTGAAGGGCACAAGGGAAGCAGGAAGGCGGAGGAAGGGAGGATAGAAGGGCAGCAGCGGCAATTTGTTTTTTACCTTACCTTACATTATTTTACATTATGCGGTAACTACTTAAACGTTTTATTTTAAAAAAGTATCGTAAAAGCATCATTAACAGTACTTCAAGACTGGACATACTTATACTTGGAAAATACATCTAGGATGGAACCATTACTTTTCTGTTCAGAAACATGTAGTGTACAAGTTATGCTAAGAGAAATTGCAGCGATTACCTAAATTACAATTTGGGTTATTGTATCTGCTGATGCAATACCCGTCACGTTTATGAAAAATGATTTCTATTCGTGCTTGTGCTCCGCAGCTCCGCTTAATATTGATTTAAAAACCGTAAATAAGACATTCAAATTTCCATTTTGACGTAACGCACACAAAAAGTACGTTTACACCGCAATACAGCAGTAAGCTAGGCAACAACTCAAGAAATACTACCACAAAATTACCCTCGTATAAAAGAAATCTAGTACTTACTAGCTAAGACTTTTTATGTATGCTTACTTACGCAGTATGTTTGCATCAAAGATCAAGAAGTCGAAGCACAATCGCTATTTGAACAGTCATACGAACTGTGTGTATAAATGACTCGGCATCCGAGGTGTTTATTTTAGTGTGAATAGCACGGAGCCCGCCGCAGTGCAAATGCCAGGAGCAAGCGATAATTTTATGCAGCCGTTTCGTCCACAGCGGGGCTCGCCCGGCCAGTAATCCCACTACCCAAGTGGCATGCAAAGGAGATGGCGATCTTAATGCCTTCTAAAATATAAGTGCTGCTTGTTTGATCTCACGACGTTATAAAGAGCCGTTAGGTCCTGATGGAAAGGCGCTTTGTTTGGCTTCAATGCGTAAACACACACACGCACACGCACGAAAGCCTTCGTATTTGCGCGTACGTTTACAGGGTGATTCTTAAATAACTCACCAAAGCCCAGTGAAAAGAAAGGGCATGTCAGCGAACAGTTTTAGTTCCGGGGCACGGCTTTCGATGAACCCTGCTTTAGATGGTAACAACCCGCGTCCCACCCCCACATTTGTTGGCACCCGCTGAAATTTGATTTCTTTTCTCCAACATGTATGACAACCCATTGGCCAATAAGATACCTCTGCCTTTTAAAAGGGGTATGGATCATTTTATTACTGGTTGGTTTGTAATGCAAGCAGTATAAACTAGAGTACACTGATTCATATTTAATATAGTGCACCTCCCATATCAAATTACGTCCATTTAATTTTCTTTTGAAATATTCCAATATAGCGTTTTCCCACAAATATAAAATTAATAATCAAAAAACATTTCTTCACAAAAGTTTCATTTTAATCAACATTTTTCAATGAAGATCTATCACGATTAGCTGGAAATACGTCAGAGATTAAAAATTAAATAACTCTCCAATAATTTTCATTTGTTTGTATCCAAACTTTTCACACGTAATATTACGTTATAAATTGTGATTAATATTAAACTAGGAAAATTATAACAATTTTGTTAACTTAAAACAAATCGTAACCAATATGTCTAGCCACAATATAACAGCCACTTTACTCTTCGCATTTGTTCTCGAAAAGTGTGCAACGTATGGTGGGTACCCTTTCTCCACAATCCTAATAATTGTTTTCTGAAACTGACATAGGCAAACTAAAGACTGCCGTTAACCCTAATAAAATTGTTGACGCGACGTAAATCAATTTCGCCTTGGCTCTGACTTAAACCACCATCCTACTCGAGTCACACATGCACGTGCACGGGCGAAAAGACACACACGCGGCGGTGCGCGCGCGCACACGTGCAGGGACGAGCGAGTGGGCTCCACTAACGAGCGAGGGCCGAACACCGTGAGGCAAACGTCCCAATCGCGGCGGATATGAGATTCTCGCGATTGCGCGTAATTGGCAGTTCAGAGAACTTCCGCGCGCGGCGCCGCCGCTGCCGTCTGCCACGCCCCGGGCGCCGCACCCGCGTCCACGCACGCGAGTGCTACCCACATCCCTGCGCGGCTCACGTAGGTTCAATGACATGTCAATGATCATGCCCAGCTAATCCTAAGCTAAGCATAAAAAACAAGAGGCTTCTTCCAATAATGTAGTCTGATAGGGGCATTAATTTTTAATCTGGAAGAACGAAATTAAAAAATAAATATGAAAATAAAACCAAAACCTTTGTCATTTCAAATTTTTGAATACAGTTATAAATTCAAAATAAACAACTGGTTAAGATTCTAGTCCGAACATCACAGAATTGAATTTACTTGTTATACCAGTATTGTGCAACAATCAATGAAAGTGATTTTGGAATTTTTAACTTAATAAAATATTGTTTTAACATTTTCAAAAATTACAGCAGACCGCTTACCAGCGGGGTCCCTAATCACGTATTTGGTCTGACTACGCATTAATTCACCCCTCCTGGTGATTTATGGTTACGTAAATCATGTGTGAGGAACATAATATGGAGACGTAAATCAGGAAGTACAAAGTCAGACGAGTGACCACTTCCGCTACTCTGACGTTTATTTAATATGACGAATAAAATAAGCTATGTATGTCATGAAAGTTATCATTTTTACCAACATTATTTAAATAAAAATATTACCAGATTATATTTAAAAAATGTTGGTAAAGTCTACATCAATTTGTAATACTATGTTGTACAACACCTCACTGACAGATCAGTATCAACCTCTTTTGTTCTCTAATAAAATGATCGCATCGAGTTTGCCGATTTTTTCTATAGAAATCGGCGCGTTTGCACATAAAATTGTGTACAGGGAGATTTCAATTTTTCACATTTACATGTTATATAAGGGAACACGAGATAATCAAATTTACGAGTATAAACCGTTCGTTACAATCTATGTTATCCTCTGAAAAGACATGGGCATAAAAACATACAAACACGTAACATTTTCAGCAAATCGTAAAATGTAAACAGTAAAAATCTGAAATTTTGATACAGCTAAAATTCTAGAAAGAGATGAGCATTCACATGCTGACATCATTCATCTAAACCTTCTTTCTACGGTTCTAACATTCACCTACTCCTACTACACAACAAGCAGTGGGACTGACATACAACAGAAACAGAAAATACAGAGAAAAATACGAGCCCAGATCTACAACATCAAGACGACGAGCAACATCGACAACGAAGGAAGACGCGCGCCGCGAGCGGGCGACCTCGAGCAGGCGCGCATCTCAACAGGACAGGAGGGCTACACCAACAACTAAGAAGGGCGCCCCGAAGGGCAGGAGGCGAAGGACAGCTCACCGCGGGCGCGGCGACCGCCATGTGGTGGTGGTGATGATGGTGGTGATGGTGGTGGTTGTTGTGTCTGGTGATGGCGGGCGGCGAGCCGCGTTGATGTCTGCGGCACCAGCCGTCTGCTGCTGTGTTGTTGCTGCTGCTGCTGTTGTGTTGCTGCAGCAGCAAGGGCGGCGGGGGGCGGCTGCGCGGGCAGCGCTGGCGCCGGGGGCGCGGCGGCCTGCGCCCGGGGCCCGGCTGGTGGCGGCCCGGGCGGCGGGGGCGGCGGCTGCCGGCACCACCGCGGACGCCATCGGCTGCACGGCGGCAGCGCCAGCGCGGCGGCGGCGGCACCGCGGCCCGGGCTGCGGCGGCCGCGGCGGGGGCGGCGAGGCGGCGCGCGCGCGGAGGCGGCCGCCGGGCCGTGGTACGCGCGCGCGGCGGCGGCGCCGCGGCCGCGGCTGGGGGCGCGGCGGAAGGGCGGGCGCCGCGGGGGGCGGCACGGGAAGCCCAGCGAGCGACTCGGCGTCCGGGCCCCCTTCCCCTTTGGGCCGCTCTTCGCCCAGCGCCGCCACGGCGCCGCCCAGCAGCGTCTTGACGCTGTGCGTGCCCTTGCCGCCGTGGTGCTTCAGCACGCTTTGCTGCGGGCACACGCGCGCGCCGACACGCGCGTCAGTGGGCGACAGCCACGCGCCCCCTCCCCGCTCACGCCAACACACCACAGGTTCGACAGACATGGGTTCAAAGCCAGCGTTTGGCTTGCCTGCTTGGACTACATATGCAGAGTGACCAACTACTAACACATCGACCCCTCAACCGGCCATTAGTTTTGCCATTCTCTAACATTACTCTTAAATTCGATTCAAATTTGTACTAACGAGTATTGCCCCAGGCTAATGATTTTGATTTGTTTCCGCAAAAGTTTTGGCATTTCGCTATCTTGTATCTCAATCCGAAAATATAGTATGCGTCCATTAAGGAGATGCTTTCAGATTACACATTCTATTTCATTTTGGCTGCGAGCTATCTTCCGGTTTTTGCTCCCATCGCGGCTACCATCCATCGGTGCCTGACGAATCTAGAAGGGGTTTTCCGCGGTCACTATCGCGTTCCTGGGAACCTTTCCTAGTGAATGTCGATTTGGAATCTCCGAACATCACTTCAAGTTAGCCCCTCGGCTTATCTCGGTTTTACACGACACAGTTATGCCCGAAGTACCCCTTGGCCACCCACGCAAGCTCCGCTGCCGCCCAGGCGGGATAGGAATCTAGAAAAGTACGTTATTTGAAACGAGATTCATAGTGACTGGAAAAACTACCATGCTGAAACTTGTTATCAAACTATCTAATACTTCTCATCAGAAACAACTTCGATGTTATTTAAAAAACAATCGTTAGCAGGGCGTATTGCATCTGAATGTGCACGCGAAAAGCACTTTCGGTTTTATATTGATGTCGGCCTTGTATACTACGAGTAGAATAGTATTTAACTAGCCTACGCGATATGCAAAACAAATACTAACTTTCACTGAAAAATTGTAATTCTTGAAAGATCCAAGATTCCGTTATGCTAAACCAAATCTGACGTTTCTGTTTGTTAGTTTGTTGGTCACCCTGATTCACTCGTAATTTTGAAATTATTAAATATGTATTTCATATTTTAAACAGAATTACTTGCTGACTCTCCTCGTTTGTTTTTTCAATCAATACGTGTTGTGAATCAGTTTAAATTTAAAAAAATATATGTGTTACTTGGAATACGTTTCTATGATATTATCTAAACGAACCTATGAATAGGCGAATTAATTCCCCTTCTTGTATCTGTCGTGCAAAAGGCTGAATACTCAAGCGATTGTAGGAAAATGCGCTGCACACATTCCAGAAACCGCTTAGGGAGCGGTCGAAGTACGTGTCTAGTATTCCGTTGTGGCTGACACGTTCCACGGAAGATGTGATCGTGTTTGCCCACTTGTCAGACATACGAATGATCTCACATACAAAAACATCACAATTCCATTCGAAGGAATCCCAATACATAATGACACCTGTATCATCAACCCTTTAACACAAAAGAGTAAAAAGTCAAGAAGAAAAGGAATTCAAATCAACAAAACTCAAAGATGTAAATCAAATAAAATCACAAATAATAAAGAATGCAAGAAGCGGAAGAACCATTCAACCAAGATGTCCGATTCCAACACAGACGAGTGAATACACGCCTCACTGATCATGATAACGCAGTGCACGTCTTTCCCAGTAACGAAACGATCATGATAACAAGTATGAGTTCCACAGAACTTGTTTCGTTGTCAAACAAGAACAGACCCCGAGAGACAACGTGGTCGCTCGCAGAAGCTGCTTACAATATTCCCATTCCGCGCCGTGTACGCACCGTCTTTCAATCCTTCAATCAAACGACTTCTTGCATCGCGTTTCACGACCTGCACGCTCAAACACGATCGCCGCATCTGATCAACATCGATCATCAAGCAGCGACTTCAGAATATAGAAACGAGTCTGTCACGGTTTAGAGAACGTTGAAGTTCAAATGAGCTTGCACGTTTCCTTTGAAAGAAAACACTTGTGGTGGTAAAAGAAATTAGAGTGTGATAAAAGGGCTGGTGTTTATCAATCGCGCGTTTTAAGAGTTGTTGCTTAACTTCATAAAACACACATATTCCTATGTTTTATTACTGTTTTATTTTAAAGATGTGGATACTAAGAAAGTTATAAATAAAACATAAGTACTAATACACTTCCAGCGCACAGGAACGAGCATGTAGCAGACTAGAGAACATCGAAGAGCAAACATTCTTCCCATGTTTTTCTTGAAGGAAGTGTCACAGCGAAAATAATTTTAGACGTCAGATATTAATCAAGTGTGCTTTTTACCATTTTTTTCGAACAACGTATACATATTTCAGCTGGATTATTTTCTTATTTTACAACTGAAGTAGACGGTATAAAACAGAACTTAGCTTGTGAAGGCGAGCATTACAATAGTAAAATAAAAATGTCCCAGACAGAAAGCCGTTTACTAACGGAGTAAGTGTAAAAATATCTCGATTATAAACGGAAAGCACGGATGATACAAATTCATATTGCATGGGAACATATTCCGGCACAGTAATGAAATCTGAAGTCTTTAAAACTTCACGAGATGGTTATTTGTACAAAGTTGATTCGAGTAATAAAAGTTCCCTCTGAGGCAGAAAGGGGTTTCGCTTATAACGTTGATGAACTAAAAAGGGGCCGAGCTCTTTCCCAGTTGCAGTTAACGATGCCACGCGCCTGACCCAGTAAATGTTTTTGGAACGGCGTTCTCCGCGTGACGCAAGCAACTGTTGAGCGACTAAGTGGCCACGAAGCAATCCTTTTCAAGCAGCCGCGTTTAGTCCACAAATTACCCCCAGTGTCAGAATAAATCACGACCACAATTACGTTATAGTACCGAACTTCTGAGTGCGAAAACGCGACTGCTAGTGCAGATAATGAAATGATAAATTATCGACTGATATTCATTAATACCGCGAATGTGCCGTAATAATGTTATGCCGTAACATAAAACCTCGTCCACTGCAACAAAGGTCGGTGTGACGGGAAAAAAAATATTACGTCACGTATCCGAACGGTTACGTTGCACGGAAATTTCATACAGAGTAAATACTTGTCGGTTACTACGAGTACAAATACAATTGACAAACACAATTAATTTATTTACAAAACTGGAAACGTCACAGGGAATACTAAAAACAAAGAGAAATACAGTGGACAGGTTACAGGTTGGAATCGCAAAGCATATCGAAATTCAACTTCTAGAAAAATGACTGCTGATTTAAAACTGTATTGGAATACTGAACTGAGGGATGATGGACACCAAAGGCAAGAATGACAAGGACAGAGGATAGGAAAGGAATAGCGGGAGAAGGAATGGTATGGGAAAGAATGATGGGAAGGACTAGTGGGAAAGGACTAGCAGGAAAGGAATGGCGGGAGAACGAATGGTGAGGTAACGAACTGTGAGGTAAGGAAGGCTGATGTAAGGAAGGGTGAGGTAAAGAAGGGTTAGGTAAGGAAAGTGATGTAAGGAAGGGTAAAGTAAGGATGGGTGAAGTAAGGAAGGGTGAGGTAAAGAAGGGTTAGGTAAGGGAAGTGATGTAAGGAAGGGTGAAGTAAGGGTGAGGCAAGGAACAGTAAGGGAAGGAACGGTAGGGGAAGGAACAGTAAGGGAACGAACGGTAATGGAAGGAACGGTAAGGGAAGGAATGGTCAGAGACGGAATGGGAAGGGAAGGAACAGTGAGATAAGGAATAACGATGAAGGAATGAGGGACAAACGGCGAGGGAGGTACAGTTGGGAAAGGACTGACGTGTGGCGCGGGGACAGAGAGGATAGAGACGGCAAGCGCACACGAGGTGGAGACGTCTTGCGCGAGCTGCGGGGGAAAGTGCGGCAGCGGGTGGCGGCAGGTGTGGGCAGGCGGCTGCTGCTGCTGCTTTCGTATGCATGGGCCGGTCGGCGCCGCAGAACGGCAGAGGTTTCAAAGGCAACGCTCGTAATGAATCGCCGGCAGCCGGCGCGGGCGCTGCGAGGTAATGAGATGGAAGCGCGAGGGGCCCCGGAGAAGGAGGGGTCTTCCCTAGGGGAGGGCGGGGTCCCCCAAGGCTCTGCCTGCCGCCTGCGCCCACCGGGCGGAGCCACGCGTGATAGCTATCTCGTCGGCACAATACGCGCAACAGAGGACCAACGAAATACAGACACCTTCGTTGGCACGATTTCGCAGCACGAAACCTTTTATCAGTGACTTCGTAACGCCAAGTTACGAATAATCTTTAATGAGCCTAGCGGTCTTTTTTATTAAAAATCGTGTGGTGTGTTACGTTTTTCCTCACAGATGGATTTTTATTTATTTTTACAGTAAAACTTGCTCAATGCACAATCTCAAAGGCTTAGTATTTTTCCCTGCATTAGAGAAACTTCATCACAAAACGTAATACTTGTGTAGAATTTACGCTAAGCAGAAACTGTGTATGTTCACATTGGGCAGATTTCCTGAATATTCGTTGACACGTTCCACATCGAGGAATTTTTACTGGATTAGTTTTTGATTCGAAAATCATAAATATTTCTTCTTCTCTCGTTGTGCAGTTGAGCGTACAAGTGAAGACAACAGAAGGAAGCGCGAATCATTTACATCAAAACCCCACATGCCATCCACAACGTGGGGGTCTGCGTCTGCTTGTACTCCACAACGCACCCGCATCCTCCACCGCAGTATTCACTTATCAGCCCCCCCCCCTACCCTATCCACCTCCCGCCGTCACCATTCCCCGTTCCAACACCTGTCCGCAGCATCCACGACGCCCGCACGCGCTCGCTCGACATCCTCGTCGACAGCGCCGCCCCCCACCCCGTCCTCCACCCTCATATCGCGGCGTGTGCGGCTCGCGTCCTCTCCCCTCACGTCCCACACGGCTCGCCCTCCCCCGCCCCCGCCGCGCTGAGTATTGAATGCGCTCGATACCCGGGCGATGAGCCGCAGGGAGAGAGAGAGAAGCGAGGGAGGCGAGGGAGAGTGGCCATCGCCGCGCGTGCGCACTGCGGCTCCTAACCGCTCCACGAGGCAACAGTGGCCGCGGGGCAGCAGTGGGCGTAACGCGAACTGAAAAGGGCGTGGCACATCAAACGCACACCCTTGTCTATCTCCAGCCCGTACTCGCACAGACCCACTGCATGAGTTATGCAAATGTACTTCCGCCACACGTCGAGAGACCAGGTAGCGGCTTGTAAGACTGGGCATGTCCCCGCTGTGGGAGATACCTGGTTGGAGAAACCGGGCAAGATGTCTGTATGTCGACGCCGGTTCTCATCCCACAGAGGGAGAAAACAAAACCAACTCGCGATAAAAACATTGTACTACACTCACAGGGCGAATGGCCATAGCAATTGACGCACCCGGGAAACCCCAAATACTCGCTCGAAAACAATCGACCAACTTGGCTGAGGTTAAAAGGAGTTAACTACACCAGGAAACCTCGTATTGTGTGAATGCCAAAATAGCTGGTTGTGGTTTCTGAAGGGAGAATACAATAATGAAAATAATAATGTAAATAAAATGCTAAATATTGTATTATTTCTCCAAACACTTGATATTTGTTTAAAATGGAATTCCCAATATCAAGAATTCTAGAAGTCGTTTCGATCAGTTTGCGAAAAATAACTTTAGTTATTCTTTTCTGAACTATCATTACAACAATCTTATTTCTCGTAAATTCAACGAGTACAAACTAAAAGCAAGTAAAGAACATTCAACGAATGTGCACCGTTGTACTTGAACTTTCTTTTTACTTAGACGATATGATTACATATTAATTCATAAACTTTAAAGATACTTTTACACACATAATGGAATTCTATTTCCAAAAATTTTATCTTTTCCGCAAGCACCCAACGCTATCATGTTTATATTCCACGATGTCGCAATCCACAACAACAGTCACGTCTGACAGATTATCCATAATTTTTCTTTTTAAACGTACACGTCTTATCAGAAACGTTAACTATTCACCAGAGTTAGATGGCATTAAAGAATCTTCTATTGAGAGTTGAGCGGTTGAACGGAGGGAGTTCTTGAAGATATAGCAAATTAAGTTGGAGACTGTGTAAGTTAAACTTAATTAAGTTAAGTTAAGTAGTTAAAGTAAGTAAGTTAAGTTACAGTTAGAGGTGAACCAACACGCAAAGCCCTGAGGCAACACGCTCAGGAGGAGCCGAATTCGGTTAACTGATGGCAAGAGGGCTGCAGCTGGAGGAAGGATGGGAGCGGAAAGCGAGGAGAACAGGAGTGGGTTAAGTCTTGTAAGGAAAGGAGCGAAACCATAGAGCGGATTGAAAATGGAAAGGGAGGAGGGTTAATGGGCGGAGTGTAAATATTGGCCCGAAAGCTGCAGGGAAGAGGTGGAAGGGATGGCATGAGCTCTGGACGAAGGCCCAGACAGGGCGGGTATTGGAGGAGGCGAGAGA
>BOPP01000040.1:2882130-2907934 GCA_017312745.1 Gryllus bimaculatus | reverse complement strand
ATGAAGGAGCTTTAACTTGCGTGCGCGCCTTGAAATATGGGGCGTCGGCGCACTCGGCAACAGCTTCCCAGAAACTTTCCGAAAAGCAAGGCGGGCGGGCGGGCTGGCTGGCTGGCTGCCGCAAGAGGGCGACGTGCACAGCGATGGGAAGCGACAGATCGCGAGGGAAGCATTTTTGATCGACCTTCTCGGGAAACGCTCTCGCGACGCGAGGCCTCTTGCTCTCGTTACAACATCGATATCTATAACAATACTCAGCAATCGTTCTGATGGGTTTGTAGCTGTTTCTGAGGAAAAGAAAATGAATTCGGTGTTCAAAGAAATATCATCGGTAACGGTGGAAAAACGCACAGCAATGAATAATATTGGGAGAAAGTGATAAAATACTTTTACATATTTTTTGAATACGTTATAACACGGACCTAATAAAAGAATCATCAATTATTTACGTGAAAATGTACACTCTGTAAATAACGTAATGATGAAATTAGTCTACAATAATTGATGAGGGAGCTAATAAATAAAATCCTATTCAAGTCCTTAAGCGCATTTAATTACAAAACGAGGTAAACGTTATAACTTTTGTAAACATCCTACAATCAGTATAAAAACTCGTTTAACAGATAAATGAAATCATTACAAAACATTGCTCCACCTGCAAGAACGTTGAAGTACAAATCCACTGCAGATGCACTCACTGAAACGAATACGATACGTTTGAGTTATCCGTCCCGTTATCAGTGGACTACAAAATTAAATTTAACACCATAATATTAACAGACTACAGCAAATACACAAAAATAATAGATTAGTATTTAGTTGTCACTGGAAAATGCCAAATAAAGATTTTTAATAGTCATTATTATAAAAAAACAACATATTTAATTATCGATCAATACACAACACTTACAACGTAGAAATTAAATATAAGGATAAAACTTAAAAAAATATATATAATTAAAAAAATAAAAAATAAAATCACTATTACCTGAACTCTTTGTGCTTAAGTGATAAGACAAGAAAATCGAAATTCCATTAGCATCCCCCGCAATCGCTCGCTCTGCAATTCGTCATGCCTTTCCATTAAAACGCGTGTCTGGCGTGTTTGCGCGGGTTGCTCCCTCGGCGGAGCAACAGGGCGCCACGGGCGATTGAGTTTCCGAAAGCCGTCAACCGCCGCCGCCGCCGCAAGCGGCGCGGCCACAGCGCAGCCTTTGGCCGGCGAGCGCGGGAGGAGGGAACGGGAAGGCGAGTAAACAAGAGGGGAAGGGCATGGGGAACAGCAGGAATGGGCCAAAGGAGATGCCAGTGGGGAAAGGCGAAGAGGGGCTGAGGGACGGAAAGGAACAAAACAGACAGGAAGAAAGAGACGAAGAGGGACATCAGGACGGAGAGGTACAGAGGGGGCAGAAGGACAGAGAGGGGCCAGAAGGACAGAGAGGGGGCAGAAGGACAGAGAGGGGGCAGAAGGACAGAGAGGGGCCAGAAGGACAGAGAGGGACCAGAAGGACAGAGAGGGACCAGAAGGAAGAGGTAGAATGAGGTGGGAAGGGGTAGAATGGAGAAGAAAGGTGCGGAGAGATCGCGGAAGGGTTAGGAATGGCTGAGCGTTGGGGAATGGGGGAACAGGTGATGTCAACGCGAGTAGCAAAAAGAAGATCAAACGAATGTCTCATCGACAGGTTCGTATGGGTTAAAGATACTCAGATGTTGCGTGTAACGGAGAGGCGTGGATGCCTAGGAAGAACGAGGCTGAGCAAAACGTATCGACGTGCGGTAAGGCGCAGAGAATAGGACAGAAGAGGGCGGGGCAGAACGACAGGCGCGGAACTCAAGACGAGGTCCGGAACATAGATCGAAACACGGCGAGGAGTCGATACCAATTTGAAAGTCCCACGCCACGCATCCGCGTCTTCTATTTACCGCGCGCGCGCGTGTGACAAAACGCGTGATTACGCATCGACTGCCCGAGTGCGTGCGCGCACGAGACGCGTATCCCCATCGACGGCGCTAGCACGCGCGCACACCGAGCGACCGATCGTTCGATCGATCGACCCGAGGTATCGATTCGCGGCCGCGGCGTAGCGCCGCTCCCGCAGCGCCTGGTAATTGCTTACGCGCGAAAGTGGACTTCTGGGGACGGAGACTAATGGCCACGCCGCCCGCGCGTCGGAGGCGGAGCACAATAGCCTCGCGCGGGGGGAGGGGGAGGTCGAGATGGGAAAAGGGGGGAAAGGTGGAAGAATTACTGAATGTTGACGGCGGCCGCGGATCAACGGCACTGCAAAATGTAAATCAATGCATTTACCTTCGAGGTACATACATAGAGTGAGTATTTATTGGTCAACTACTTAGAGCGTTAGACCCGTAAGTGTAGTGCATGATATATTCTCAAAAATGGCGGTGTCCTTCCCTCTCCGGAAACAGATTCTCCAGTTCGGATGGCGCGGGTTTCCAACTTCCGGGTATTTCTTCCAACGAGACACTGCCCCAGCCTCGACAAGCTCTATGCTCCTGACTGGGTTCCCGATGTGTGTGAGGGAGTGTAGCGTGTGTAGGGTAAGTTTTGGTTGGTGTGTATGCCAGGAGAGATTAGGAGACGCAATGAGGATAGAAAGATTCCGAATAAATCCTAAACGATAATGTCCAAAGTATGATATGGGTTGTGGTAGAAAAAAAATTTCGTTGCAAGTACGCCATGTTCCTCTCAAAAAGAATTGTAGTAATTTTTTCTACGACGTAAGCGGGATTATTGTGAATTAAAACAATTAAGAAAGAATGCGCGTGGACCAAGTAAAGAGAAGGGCGAATGTCATGTTATTTGCATATTGATCAGTTTTAGCATGGGTGTATGGAAACTTTTGAACCTTTTTAATAAACTGATATTTGTTTTTACCAACATTTACGACTTTTCGCCCAGGAAATAGCACCATTAGACGAGTCATCAGTTTACCATTTATATTCTTACAGCATTTGTTCACTAGACAAAATAGACCCAATGGAAACATGAGCAAAAACCAAACAGAGAACAGTCGAGACAAAAGAGCGAGAATTATCAGTATATCATCTCCAACCAGCAATAGGAATGCTGTCACGTTTGGCGACGACGTGTGACGAAAGATTAGAGAGCACACTGCGGGCGAGAATGGAAGCGCAGGCGACGGCAGCCCGTGACAAAGACGGAGCGGCGGCCGCAGCAGCGGGGAGCGCTTTAAAACAGAAGAGTGTCGCCAGCTAATCTCCGGCAGGCCCGCCAACTTAACTAATTGCCGGAGCCTGGCAGATAGGCATCTGACGCTGTCGCCAGGTGAATAATGTCTGGGTGCACGACCCCGCCCCCGCCCCCGCCTCCAGAACGCCCCGCCATCCGGCCCCCGTCCAAGCGCGCGCGCAGTCCCGCCAATGTCCCCGCAGCTCCGCCGCCAGCGCCCTGCTTGCCGCTGACACCAGCCCTCGCCAAAGCCTCCTGCAACTCCGGCTCTCTGCAGCCGCCACCATCACACCACCGCCCCCCCATTCCCACCACGGTTTTAAGCGACTGCACCTCCGCCTCGACTACCCAGCTCCCCTCCTCACAACGGAAACGAGTCGAGAGGGGAGGGGGAGTTAGGAGAGAGAGCGCAGGCGCGAAAAACCATCGCGTCGGCTGACGATCTGCGCGCGAGTTCCGTCCAGGAAACAAAAAGCGATTCCTCTTGCGGTCAGAATCAATGTGCAAGATTACCAGCGATGTCGTCGCGCTTCCTGCCTCGCTATCCTCATTTTTTCTGTTGCTTTTTTTGCATTCCGGAATCTATGACGTCAATTGACTGTAACGACTGCTCGGAATGTTTTGATTGCCGCAAGACCTGTTATATTGCGATACCATCTTGACGGTATTCCGCAGACAATAGGAAAGGCATCAACGCGATAGAATCTTGTAATTCGCTGAAGGAATATTGACTACCGACCTGTTAGGGTAAAAAACGGAGGATAAGAAGGGAATCGTTTCAATGACAACGGTACATCCAAAATATTGTCACCACAAAGGCATGACTAACACGCCTGAGACTACTGAAGACTGCATACATTTGAGATTTACAAGGCTGATTAAGAGAACGAGTGTAGGTACTTGTTTTTCCTCATTGATCATGGCAAGCTATTGGGTTATGAAGGAAGTATGTCCACCAGTTTTAAAACGAACGTGGTTTGTATCTTGGCAGTGGCACGAGTGGTTTTTCAACGCCCAACCAATACGTTGGTTTAGATAATACTCGATTCAAAGTGAACAATATGAGTTTCCCCTAGAGCAAGTTGGTTTAGCAAACCCCTCAAGGGAATTCGTTGTGACTTCTGATACCTTTTATTAATATAACCTTCGCTTATATTCATGGTTACCCTTTTGAAGTATAGTTATAGAACTAATTATATTTTCATAATTTCCCACTGTGAGTAATGCAGAAACGCATTTGCAGAAGCCGAAAACATTTCTTCAAAATTATTCATATCAAGAAATCTATTAATTTAATATTCTAAGGTGGGCTACACCAAGCACATGAACTGTGGAAATCATTTTAGCAGACACACAAACTAGAGTAATAACTACACAACTATCATCGCAATCTTTCGTACCAATCTCCAAGAGAATGTCAACATGCGACCTTGCCCCGGTAGCAACTGAAACCGATCTGTGATGACCTCGCGGAAGTAGAAAGACCAGTAAAACCTGAAAACCTTGTCTACGCCATGCCATCTCGCCTACCTTCACACGACGAACTAGTCACTAATGCCGTCATCATTATTCCACGCAATTAAGACAAAAAAGATTACTCGCGTCCAAAGAAACGCCGGCGAATTCCTCCCCAACACTTTTACTACGCGCGCCCTTCTACCATCCAACATTCCTGTCAGCATCTCTTTCGCATCGGGCCGACGACTTTCCCTGCATTCGAATTGACCGATGTCACACAGGAGACGAGAGAGAGGCAAAAAAAAAATACTGCTCGCGTTCGCGGTGAAATTTTCAAGCGACCGCGCCCCCTCCGACCGAGGGCACGTGCTCTGTACGCACGCGTGCAGCCCGACAGCCTCCTTTCGCCACGTGCTCACGGCAGAGGGCTGAGCACAGGGAAGCCGCGCTATAAAACGTGGCGAGTGGGAGAATTAGAATGAGAAAATATGCTATATAGGAGAACTCGTACTTTCGCAAATTATTTACTACGTTAACTGATCCATGTTTGCGGGCACCACAACGGCTATAGTCCTGTTAGTGTAGTGAATGTTTATCATGTGAGGTGACAATGTTCTCCCCCCACTGAATGGCAAGATTCGGACATAAACGTCGGGTGGTGGAGGATTTCCCCCTCCAGATATCTCCCCTGTGACGCACTACCCCAGCCATAGCAAACTGTTAGCTCCCGACTGATCGCCCGGCATGTTTAGTAGTGTAATGTAATAAAATTCTGTAAGTGAGTGTTGAGAAGACAAGAAAGAGGAAGAAAAATCGGGCACGAAACGTGACCCGTTTGTTATGGTACTGCTCCGGCATTGGCCTGGTGTTCATCGGAGAAACCACCGATCAGATTAGCTTCCCACTAGAATACTCCCCCTGATAGCGATTGAATTCAACCTACCGACAGTCTCGAAACCTAGGACCTCCCACTAGAGCCACTGCAAGTTCAGCGACTAGCGTGCTAGCTCCGAGATCAACCCTTACGTACTGCATTATTCGACGCTTACTTCAGAATTCATTCATAAGCTTATCATTGTAATATACAATTTCCTCAAAACACAAATTACTACAATTAAATTCATCAAGTCTATAAAAATAATTCAAAATTAATGAATATTCTTTCAGTTGCTTCATTAATATGAATTTAAACTTATCTATAGACGGTTGCGCCCTCTCACATAGACTTACAACAAGCGTCTCTCATGCACTACTGTAAGAGTAATACGAAATTCATTAAAAAAATATGAAGGATAAATTCGCTGGCGTATAATCATTTCCTTCATACAGCCTCCGCTTCAAACCCGCGCGAAAATCGCTTGCCTTAACTCTTCGAGAGGTCAACAACCCAACCGCCACCGTCTCCCGATTTATGCGGTGCTGCTCGTCTGAAGCCGGTGCTGCTCGTCTGAAGCCGCCGCTAAAACGTAATCATAATAACTCGCGCGTCGACAACTACTGCTACATGCTCACTCACCGCCGGAGCACACGGCCACTCGTTAGCCGCGGGGGCCCGTTAAGAAGTCACCGACGAAAACACCCGCGCCGTGCGCGGCTCTAATAGAAGAGCTCGGCCCAAGGCGCGCTTAATAGAGAAGCTCCGTTCCAGGCCACGCTTAATAGAGACGATTCCTCCCCCCGAAGACGCGACGGGCGAACGATAAACATTCGAACGGCACTCATGAAACAGACCGCCGTCACGCGCACGCCACGGCTCCGTCGCGCGCGGCCACGCGTGATTACACGTCTTGTTTAAATACAGTTCCCTCCCCCTCCAACTCCCACCCGTCCGGCCTTCGGAGGCTTCATTGAGCATTCGGAAACAAATCAGAGTAATCACTTAGCCTTAGCGACTCCTCAAACGACTGCGCGCGTTCATAACGAGGCTATTTCTCAAGTGTCATTTAAAAAGGGGAGCGCTGGTCTCCTCTACGATCCACCTGGCGCACTCGCATCCGTCAAGACCCCCCCCTTCCCCTCTACCTCCCTCCACAGCAGAGGGTCGACGACGAAGAAAGAGAACGGGACCCGGCAAAGGGAGGGGATGAGACCGGGCGTAATTACACAACGTACACATCATCACATTTAAAATTAGCTTTATAATAATAATGGGCGACGTGAACTTGTTTTTCCACTGTCCTTTTTTTTCCCGCGAGGTGCCTCGCGGCCGGGTGTACAGGAGGCCCTGCTTCAACAGAGGGGCCATTAGGCTCGCCGCTCCACCGCCACCGCCGCCGCCGCCGTCGGGCGGAACAAAACAGAAAACAAAACAACGCAATGCGCGGGCTTGATTCAATTTCCCAACTTCGCCTCAAAAAGCCCGCCGCGGGACGCAACCCGCGGGCAAAAGGGAGAAGGGGAAAGAACGGAAGGTTTAGAATGAACAGGATGGGGAAGAATTGGATAACAGAATGGACCGTCGGGGAGGAAATGAAGGGGAAGGAAACGAGATTTAAGAAGACGTGCAAACATTGGAAGGAAGTTCTGACGCAAGTATTACGAGAAATAGTGAAGTAATCAGATAAATACGTAAGAGATGCTTAGGACAAAACTGAATAAAATAATGGTTCCAAAATGTGAAATACGACGCCCAAATGTGAATTGAGAATCGAGTGACATACTGGAACCGTTTGGTAATAATAACAAACCGCAGCTAAATATCTTGACTACATCGATCGTAACTGCATTTAGTCAATTACGTTACACAAGTTTAAGTGAAATTCACAAAACATTATATACCTTTAATTCCTTTTTTTTTATTTCGTCACATACATTGTGCAGTTTAAGATTGGTATTAATAAAACGTAGATGTCGTGTGAACATAATGCTTTCTTTAAAAAATTGTAGAGCTTTTTCTTTGTCGGTACGATCTGATAACTGTCATCACGTAATGAAAATGCGAAACGACCTAGAGAGCTATAAGATAATTCCCTAATAGACTATTAGACATCTTCATTTAGGACCGACATGATAAATCTAATGACATTTTTCGAACGCGTTTATCTTGCTGTTGGCCGAGCGTATAAAATATATCGCAATAAATAACGGAGGGGACACTGGTGCATCGGAAATTTCTATTAAGAATGATCCAAGCACAGTTCTTTAGCCAGAACTCAAGAGAACATTTTTTCATGTAAGAGTCCAAATGATTGAGCAATAAAAAAATCGTTATTATTACTGTAATGTAAGTAAATTCAATTTCAAGGACTGACATTGTTTGGTTATTACATTCGAATATAAAATCAAACTTTCACAAATCAGTTTGGCAAATAGAAACTGATCGACAAAGAACCGTTTTGATTTTTAATTAAATTCACTATTCCAATTCATTTATAAACGATCCATTATCAATTAACTCTCGAGGAGACGATGCACGACGTGGCCCGGCAGTGAGGTAGATGGGACAGGGGACGACGGACGCGTCATTTGTCGGTCGATGCTCTATCACGCGCGCTTCTTCACGCGTTGCAAGAGGCTTGCGCCACGAAAAGGTTGTACCAACCAAATTACGTTCACGTCGACAACGTTACTAATTCCATTCCAATTTCTGCTTCAAAACGGGAACAGGAAATATGTATCATTAACATCATTCGAGGTAGGGTATAATAAGATACCGTTCATATGTAATAAGCGAACTAAATTTCAAATATGTAGATTAACTTTAAATCGCTGGACAATATTGCGGAACAATAACGCTCTTTCTTAAAAAAATAGATTCCATCGTCAATTTTGAGGTAATTTCGTTGGTATCATTTCTGTTAAAACATTGTCTTAGTACGAGGGATCAGAAAATATTACCATTATAATCTTTATCATGATAAAAACAGCTCAAATACCGGTAAGAACGAATTAGATTAAATGGTTGAACAAAGTAAATAATGATGTAATTGCTTTTTTTAGTGCACATAATTGACAAATTGTTGATTCAAGTAGTGCACTAATTGAAAAATTATAGATTGTCAGCGCAACCAAGATTTCTACCCATTTCGTTTTGCTGAAAACCTATTTGCTTACTCTTCAGATTATTGTTGGCAACGCGTTCACTTCTGGATGTCTGGACATCATCTTCGAAAGAACGCTGAAGTAGTCGTTAGGAGTACGACTTTCTCTCAAATCATTGTTATTATTCTTCCGACAGATACATTTAGGAAAACATTCTACCAATCCATTTATCACACCGAGGTAACGCGATAACACCAAGAACGATAACGGAGATCTGTAGGAAAAAAGAAAGAAACAACCGCTAAGCGAGAAATCACAGTCTCTCCAGCCACATCAACGCAAAGTGAAAGACGTTACTAATCAACAGCTTCATTTATTCTCACGAAAGTACGCCAAGATTGTTTCTTCATCATATGACATTTCTGCACACCACAATGCCCTACAAACGAAAGCGATCTGCCAAATGAGGTTTCGCAAAGAAGTCTCTTAATACACGAGCCTTCGGTGTAGACCAACTGGAGCGAGCAATCTGAGCTTATCTCTCCGGCCGCTTGGAGCCAGAAAGCTTAATTAATTACAATCATAACCTCCACTCAATTATCTATAATCGTGCTAACTCAAAACTCGCTGGAGGGAGCGAGTTGTTCCGTGTTTCGCCGTGGGGCGAGAGAAAGGGCCAGACAGCGATGGAATAAAGAACCTGCCGTCGCATAGTGCAGGTCACCTAAGGTACACAAAAACGGGATTCGCCGCAAAAGATACCACCTCACCACATCGTTTACGATAATTACGCCACGAAAATAGGTAATAACCACTGGGGGGTACTTACTCCAGGAAATTGCAATATTCCGCGGAACACACATGCCTCACTCAGGACTTCATCAACGTCATCCACAAAACAAAAGCCAACCCTGGGATGGAAGCATGTTGCAGGCCTGCCAACCTCCACCCCGACTGCAGCTTGTCCCTTGGCGTCGTACGTACAGCTGCTCCGGAGGTTCGGGTAAAAAAAAAAACGAGCCGAAACACGGCTTCTGAGATCGTTTAAGTACCTTAATCGCGTGCCGGCGGAGAAGAGAGGAGAAAAAGCAAGCAAGCGCATGCGGGCACATGTGGTCTTAGGCATCATAAAATCAACAGCAACCCGTTAGATACTCAGCCCCGCCGAGTGCCAGAAGGCGAATCTACCAGGAGGTGCCCTGTGGCTATTATCAGAGAGGAAAAAAAGACGAGAGTTACATAAGCAATGATGACAGAATGGGTGCGAACCTAGATATATTACGGATTATATACGTGGAAAAGAGGTACGCATGTCACACGAGAGTGAGTAGATACGTTGATATGGCGTCATACAAAAGATAAATACTTTAGGAAGCATTAAAATGTTAGAGCGAATGAATAGTGAATAATGAAACACATGTAAATACATCCATAGTCCCCCACTACGTGGACTCTGATATCCAATTCATTATGATTTGGGAGAGGGAGCGAGAAGAAAATTGGACACACAAATGAATATTGCATATTGCATAAATAAAAAAAACGAATAGCAATGCTCCACATGGATAGAAATACAAAACGTTTGTGATTATATTCTTCTATTGGGTCTGATATATTACCTTTCATGCATCGTATATTTTCAGCATCAACATTTGCAAGTTGTGTATCTGTCAGTTTCAATTAGCTTCTCGAATACATGGCAGCCCTAGAAAATGAACGAGGCGGTAAATAATCAGCGGGAATCTGACGCGAACCCGTATCACAAATCAACGGTGTGATGGTGCGAGCCCCCGATGCCAATATCAAGCTCCCCTTTGCAGCGAAAACGACCACTAAATCTTCCCAGAACGCAAAAATAACACCACGACACGCTCGCTCGCGTGCTTACAACAGGTACACGGCCGCTGTATCATGTTCGGGACTGTAAGTACATGAATGCATTTAATAATAAAAAAACGTATCACTATAGTCGTGACGTCATGCGGAGCAGGGTTTTGCCGAACCTGCAGGCTCAGCTCACGCGTGAATAAAGTTCTCACAACGAAAAGTTAAAGATCTTTATGGATGGCCGCGTAGCCAGCCAACGACGACGACGTTCGACATTCATGGGCGATAAGGTCGCAAGACACATCTGCCTTACAGACAGCGCTTAAGAGTCTTCTGGGAGAGATTTAAAACATCTTCGGCAGTCAGCTGCCCGAAACTTCAACGCTAATCGCTTCTGGACGGTGCTGGCAGGTTGGTAGATCGCGCGTTCAGTTTAATAACACAGGGGGCAGGGGGGAGGGTGAAATGGGCAACGAAGAGAGTGAACTGCCCCCTCCCCCCCGTTGGACTCCCGGTTGCAAGTCGTGAAAAAGCGCGACTAACATGGATCAACAAAAATCGAACGCGCTGTTTAATACAACGTCGCAGGCGGCGACCGCGTCGATACCGTAGCCGCCAATTTGAAGACTGCCCAACCCGCTCGTTCAAGACGGTCGTGTCCCACTATTTACATAAATTTCCTCCCCGCGCATAAATCATGTTCGAACCGCTGGAAGACGCCAGCGCGCTCGCGCGTATGTGTGTGTGTGTGTGTGTGTGTGTGTGTGTGTGTGCATGCGCCTTTCCGCGTGTGTATGTGTATGTGCCTACCCGCTTGTGTATGTGTGTTTGGGTGTGTGAAAAATTACAACGCGGTGAAAAAATGCCGAGTCAATTTGAGACACCAATTAGTAATAATGAGAGAAGGGCGGATGATTATCGGACGCAAGCAATGAAACCGGAGGACAGCAGGCGCGGGGGACGAGCACGGTGGCGGGGACGGGCGAAGCGGGTGTCGTGGGCGAGCAAGATAAACATAAGAGAAAAAAAATAAGAGAAAAAAAGCAGCGCCGCCGTCAGACCGCTCTGTTCATCAGTGAGAGAGAAATCGAGAACGAGTGCTTGCGAGGAGGGGTCGACGAGGAATGAGGGCGGGAGGAGTAGAGGATGAAGAGGACGCAAAGAGGTTGCGGCGCCGCGGAGCCGGAGGTGGGGGTGCTGGCTGCGCCGGAGTACGTTTCTTCCATTTTTCTCAGAGGCTGTACGATGACGGTTTGTTCTGCGCAGATGAAAGTTTGCTCGTGCGGAAAATACACGCCTATAAATGTCATTACAAATTATTCGGGTTCATCAGGCCATTAAATGTTGCATACATTGGATGATAATCTTCTTAAAAATATAATTAGTAAACATTTCTGATGGTCATCTGTATTACTTTTCTCCAGAGCCAAATAATACCCACCTTTCATTAGTTTCAAACCAACTAATAGCACAAATTCGTTATGTGTAACTACATCTACAACAATCAAAACACTTGTTTGGATAAGAAATGAAATCGGTATCTAATTTGAATCTTTCTTTATCACATGTACGAGTCTATATTGCAGTCTACCAATTAGTTTTTATATATAGTTAACTTTTGGTGCGTTGCAAAAATTATTTCCATGGAGACACAAATTTGCAAGGCAAATATGTAAGGATGGGAAAATGGATAAATTGTAGCTTCTGTTAAAATATAAAAGAAATAAGAAATGATATTACGGAGGCTGTAGACACCTGATACGCGCGTTGTGAAAGAAACTGAGTTCTTAAGACAGATCATATGTCGCACCAAGTCAAAGAAGAAAAACCTCTTGTTCAAAAACTGGCACGATGTTGGCGACAGTGGCGGTGACGATAATGGCGAACGTAGTAGATTGAAGGCGACCGCGTTTTCAGAAGGTGGCAGCGGCTGCAGGATGACGTTGTCGAACAAAAGAAAAAACGGCGCCTCGCACCTGTCACAGAACACAAAACCTCCAGACTCCTCCGGCGATGTCGGTGCCATCCACGCCGCCCCAGCGAGCGCCACAGACGTAATATCAGGTTACTTTCCGTAATGCGCCGGCACAGGGTGTCCCGAAACGTCTACCCTCTCGCTCAGCACGTGCTGGAAATACAGCTCATTTAACAGCCACTCTCCGGCGCACTTCCGGCCGCACAAAACCACCTTCGATACAACGGGCCGGTGCTGCGTCCAACCTCTCGCAGCTCACCTACACTTGAAGCAACCAACGAATGACTGACATTAGGGAAATAATTGCTTTCGATTAAGGACTACTTGGAGGCAGCCTTTTTACACAGCGGAAGGCACCAAACTATACACTTCCTAACGAAGGACGAACATAAGAACCTTCGCACATACAAAGCCGGACCATTAATATCCCGCGCGGACCCAGAGGACCCTGTCTTTAAACTTCATCAGCAATTCAAACGAGCGTCATTAACTGCGATCAAAACTAACGAAGTGTGTGAAGCGGTGAGCACGCGGCGGCGGCTGCGGCGGCGGCGGCGTTGAGCGCATCCGACGATTAATAATGCGTTCCGCGGCGACACTCGCTACGCAAACCTATCGATTTCCGCGACCAGTATTTACGAATGCCGTCGATTCTCCACCTGCGCCGTGCCGCTCAGCTCGCCGATATCCCTCACCGCCCCGAGCTGAGACCGCGTCGAACTCTCGCTTTCATCAGATGGATAGAGAGACGTTAAAGTAGTTCCATAATTCTCTATGGCATGTACACTCTTCCTCATCATGTTTCTTAGACACTCAATTCTCTTAGATGAAGATGACATTTTATTATTTCGATTGCCTGAACGTGTCCAAGTAGAAAATGTAAAATTTTATATAAAACATTAGCTACAAACTTGAATGTTGTACCTATACACACGAGGCAAAAATATCCACTCGATAAAGGATTGAAGTTAATATTTACGTTACAAAATGTTTACATTCGCAATATATTCATGCATAAGAATATCCATACGCGATAAATCTATTATATATACGTAATAAATCTGTGTATAATATACGCAATAAATTTTGCATGTATCTCATATATTCCTGCATGTGATTTAAACGAGATTTGTAAATATTATATGAATCGTGGTGCAGCTAATTTCGCACCCACATGTACACATGAAAATTACGGTGAATAAAATAGCCTAGTTATCTTGGAGTGGTTCTATTTGTTCTGCTTGCCATTACACCGATCCGTCATCATTACGTTCCATACATTTACTCTATCACCATCCTCGATTTGAGTAACTGCCGCGCGGGGGATGTTCATAATATACATGATTCTTATTAAAGAATAGAAAATCACAAGTATGTTTTTTCCACCAATACTAAATGAATTAAATTTCAATGAAATGAAAATGAAGAAAATATACGAGCTAAATTTTGGAGGACGTAATTAATATGAGTTTTGAATTCTGAGGTACGACTACGAGAAACAATGGAAGTGATCGTACATATAAAATTCCAATGTCGTTAAGAATCACGAAAGAGCTAATGGTGGGTAAGGGTGATTAGATCTCAAGAAGTGAATACGCCTTAACGTCGACCATTAGCACTCATGAGGCCGCCACGATAAAGTACATTCAAATTACCAGTATCATAAAAAGGGAGATGCTCAATACTGTATTAACGAGACAGGTGGTTTTATTCCAGAAAAACAAATCGTAATAGATTCATGAATTTGGAGTAATGAGAGAGTAGGCATGGAGAGCGGAAGTTAATAATTACAGGCCGGTATCAGGCGTTGAAGGTATTGCTAGATACCGCACACCCCTTGCATCTTCTGTTATGTGGCCGACTCCTTCGCCACCCTGCAATTGAAGCAAGTAATTGCGGTGTAGCACGACCTCAAGTGAAGCTCTTGAACGCGTGTAAAAGAACTGACACGCTTACGAACGAGAAAAGATACGAGGAAATGACAAGAGAATAAAGATAAACACAGAAAGAAGACGTACGGGATGTATAATTAATTGATTGTACAATGCTTAAAAGAGTTTGATGAATCGTTTCTCCTACCAAAACTTGTATTGTAATCACATTTTACTTATAGAAATGAATAGCTAAATTATTCTCCGATTTAAATATAGTGACTTCTAACGTTCGATCTGTCGGAACGCGGTTATCCAATCGAGAGCTTCAATAAAAAAATTTTAAAAAAACAAGTCATGAAGCTCTCGATTGGATTACCGCAACCGGCTGATCGAACGTCAGCCACGTAACAGTAATTAATTAGGAGTACACATACTTAAAAGGTTTGGGTAAATCATTGCTAGTAGTTTAAATTTGCCAATAAAGCTAATAATTTAAATTCTCCTCACTCGGAGAAAATAGTGGAAGAGAACTTAAGTAAAAAACTAAACAAAACCAAAGAGGAAAACCTTCACAAAAACAAGTTTTTCCAAAGAAACAAGGAGGTTTCCTGATAATTGTACAAACAAATAAGTTAATACGAATTCTGCTTGTATATGCAGAGGTATACACACATAAATTTCACCGAAATGTTTCAAATTCAGAAACACCGAAAAACAACAACAGCCAACCTGCCCACGAAGACCAACGAAATGCAGATAAAGAGACACACGCAAAAAGAGGAGAGGGGGAAGATCCTACGAGGTCACGGACGGCTAAAGCGAAGCAACAAAAGCACACAGCCCGACCACTTCGCTTTCCGCGAGACGATAAATACTACGGCGCAAAAATAAGACGAGCGGGGACGTGCTAAAAAAAAAAGAAGCAAAACGCGAGCAAAAAGCACGCGGCGACTTCTCGCTTGCGCCCGGGCGCTGTCATCGCTCTAACACGCGTCCCCCGCGGCGCTGAAGCAGCCGCGTCGCAGTCTGCATCGACAATTAAGTCGGATTGCACGTCGAGATAAAACGGTACACGCGCGAGATTTATGATATAGATTCCCGGTACGGCGAGCGGTGCGCTGTTTGGGTGCGTTTAAACCAAGTGATCGATATAGATTCTAGGTATTCTGATCGGTGTTTGGGTGTACTTTAGGTGAGCGATTGCCGGCTGGAATCAGGTGTTTGATATATAGACGTAAGTCAACCCTCCGCCTGCGATAAAAGAAAAAAATAAGGCACGTCAATTCGTCTTGCTTTCTCCCGCAAGATCCAACCCGAACCGTCAACTAATACTCTTCTCAAACTATAAACGCAGTCACCTTAATCTACTTATATTTTACTCCAGTCGCTCTAACACAAAGTAAAAACACAATATAGATGAAGAATGGGAATGGGAGAAAATTTAATAACAGAAAGATTCGAATGAAATTAATACAGTCCAGGACCCTTTCAAAAGCACAAAACTGCGGAAAGAGGGATTCAAATTATGGAATTATGGATTATGGAACTCGTTCGAAAGATATCTGATAACAGTTCTTGTTACATTTTAAATTGACTAACATTGCCTGAATACGGATGATATCGAAAAACCATGGGAACAACAGGAACTAAATATCTTCCTTTCACAGTATTTTCAGTTGATCCGGATATTCATCTACTGCTCGGTACCAGAAATCCGGATACATTGGAATTTGAATTTAGTGAAAGATATCCAAAGCATAATTACTGAAAAATGCCTCTTTTCTCCAGAAAATCAACATCACTTTCACGAAAGGAAAGCTAATTGAATTTACATTGTTCATTTTTTTAAATTAATTATTTCTAGAATAACTTGTATTTACTAACAATTTTGTTGGTTTCTGAGCCTTATATATTTCCTGAAGCGTTTATCGGAATGATTAAGCTTATCAATGTCCATGTATGCCTTTACGAACAGCAAATTACAATGAGTTCGCCACAGTTAATCTGGGTTACACAAATAAATAAAATTTATTTTCCTCTAATCAAAACGTATTTTATAGTGTTATTTAAGTAAGCGAGCGGCATGAAAATGAACGCAAATAAATGTATTTAGTTCCTCAAAAATGTTTCTGGAATATTAAATTCCGGCACCCAATTTTTATATTCGAAACATCTCATTCCCAGAAATGTGCCTCAGAACTGCGAGCAGAATTTGCACTCATTAACTTTTACACAGAAACACTACCTTTGAAAACCAGCGTGGTGTGGGTCAGTTTTTCAACTGAATATAGAAATAACGAATTCTGAGTCCACATTTGATGACATCATGATGAAGAGATAAAAATATTATTGAAGAATATTAGTCTTCAAGCGATGTTATTGAATGAAAATTGATAACACAATTAAATTCACTCCAGTTAAAACCATTTAAATCGCTGCAGTCAGTATTACGAATAATATATTAATCGTATAATAATTTAATAATCAAATAGTTCAAGTAATATTACATTAATTAATTAAAAATATAAATGAAATAAGTTTCTAATTAGTATGTAGGGAAACAATCTATATATTGCTCATGAAACTGCAAAATGTCGTAACCCACATTATTTATGGAATTGAGATATTAACATCAATAGATCCTTTGTCTAAGAATTTACTAGATTACAAAGTGTTATTTCAAAACAGACAAAAATTTGAACGCGTAGTACTTTAAAAACAATTAGACATTATCAAACCCTCAAATAATTATAATGATCAAATATGATACTAGCCACATAAAACAAATTTAAATCAAAAGTATAACTTGAAACTCTAAAAGCTAATCCAGTTTTTCAGTTCTCCTGTGAAACTTTGTTCTTGTCGGTTACGCCATTTTGCAGTTTCATGACCGATAAAACATTTTTAAAAAAAATGAAAAACGATTTGAAAAAAATGTAGATCGATCTTGATTTCTCTGTGCGATGAGCCAGAGCTGCGTGGAGCGTAGCTCGGCGTGGCATGGCGTGGCGGGCGCTGGCGGCACCTCCGGGCCGCCGGGTAATTGGCCCGGCCCATTCTTGAGCGAGCGAACGGCCTTGGCGGTGGGCGCGCCACGATCCGGCACCGCTGGAATGCCGCCGCCGCCGCCGCCGCCGCCGCGCGGAGCAGAGCGGAGCGACCGGAGCGGAGCGGAGTAGAGCAAGGAGGCGCTGGGAACGGAGCCCGAACGCCTCTCGCCACACGCGCTCCCGCCCGCCCCGCCCCGCCCGCCCCGCCCCGCCCCGCCCGCCCCGCCACGCGCCCCCCCGCACCGCTCCCCCGCCCCGCCGCCTACCAGTAGCTCTCGTTCGCGCCCACCGCGACAAGCGCGAACGCTCGGCCACGCCACGCGCAAGCGGCGATGACGGGCGCGGATTCCGGACCCGATCGATTAACAATGCCGATGTTTTCAAAACATCGATATTTTTTACAAAATTATCCACTGACCGATTGTTTATTGATTCCGGGCGCGTCTAAGGCTAAGGTTATTAGTCCCATAAGTATAGTGCACCTTTTTACTAGGTAGGAGCGGTGATCTTCCCTCGGTGGACGGTAAAATCCGGCGCCGACGTACCTCTCGGCTAGTGAGGGTTTTCTGACCAGGTATCTCCCACCAGCGGGGTAACGCCACACCGGGGTGTGTCGCAACCGGGACAAGCTCTAAACTCGCGACCGCTCTAGTCTTCCGGCACGTGTGGTAAGTGTAAGGGGTGAGGATGGGACAAGGAAGGGAGAGGAAAGATCGCGCGGGTGTCCGGGGCCCATTTGATAGGGTACCCTGCAGGAGCAGTCCATTGATTGGAGAAACCACGGAAAACTACCGATCAGAGTAGCTGACCACTGGAATTCCCCTCCAGACAGCGGCTGAATTCAACTTAGCTTTGTCGAAAAACCCTGGCACAATCGGGAATCGAACCTAAGATCTCCCGGTCAGGGGCACTGCAATGAAATCCGTTGATACCCTGAGACACCTCTTCCAGTATAAAATTATGAGTAAATATACGAAGAGCCTTATTGCTTGTACTGTATTTGGATATCACAAAATTTTTACACCAACGAGAGAAAGTTTAGTTATTATTGTAATAGTTTTCGGTGCAATAATTAAAACAATATTTTTAAACGTTCGGCAGAATGGTTCCTTTGTTTCATAAAGTTGTTTTCTCTAAATGTCCTTTTTGTTTTAGGTCGTCATGGTTCGAGAAGTCTGTGAATTGAACGAATTTGAATATATAAATCTTGGGAAGATCCCATACTAACTAATGTGCATTAAAGTTGTTGACAAATTGAAGATTTCGAATTTGATAAAGTCGAAATACTAGGGAAATATTGTTTTAGCTACAGGTATTTTCTGCCAAGTGTGTCAAAAGAGAATGCCTCGGAATGAAATGAAATTCATTATTTCAAATTATTTTTCCTAGTGCAATAATTATACATTATGCACTATATAGTTCAAGGTTTTCATGTCACTGCGTATTCCCAGTTCTACTTCTCTGTCATGCAGATTTCCATGGCTAAAAAATATGTTTTCACAAGCTGCATGATTCACGCACGCCAGTGGCGTGTGCCAGACTAAATACGAGGGACAGGGCAACGTGTGTCTACCCTGTCAGAATTAATTGCTTTTCCAGCCAGCTTTGCCAACACCTGCTTTGTAGCCACCTGACAGTGTGAAATATATGTAATCAAATAAACAGGAAGGATGTTTGCAAAAGGCAAATGTACCTCTGTGTGTAACTAAAACAATACCAAGTGAAAAGTGAGAATGTTTATTATATTAGCATACGGACATCTCAACTCAGAAAGTTAAAGTTCAGAATTAACCGCCACCCAAATATGGAAGCGAGTACGAACTTTTTTATGACTTACTCATAACTTGCAGGGTGTCCGAAAAACGTCTAAAGTTCTCCGACAAATGTCGATTTCACGTTGTTGAACCCGTCAGTGAAGACCATAAACTATCCGATAAGTCCTTGACTCTCATTTTTATTTTGGTGTAAATCAAAATGACTGACAAGGAGGTTATGCTTCTACCAACTGTAGGACTTAATTTCTTTTAATTGTAAGGATTAAAAATGAGGGGGTAAAATTCAATCGTAACGTCACTTATGTTTACGAAACATTAGTGATCACTGAGATGAGTCACTGCTATCTCAAATAAGATGGAAAATATAAAAAAATAGTGTTTTAAAACAAAATTGACAATAATAAATGACAAATGAACCCCAGATAGGATACATATTATAGCTGTTGTCCGTAAAATAAATAAAGAAATGTTCCAGATGCAGCTAGGTTAGTGATTCACATCCTGAATTCCAATAGATCAGGCTTTTTGCCAACCCTCATTTGTAAATTTTATAATTGTGATAAATACTTTTCCAATAGAGGCAATTTCATTAGTAATTAATTAGAGAAAGAAAGTAAGGGAGATTAGTAATTAATGAGAGACAGTGAAAGAAAGAGAGAGAGAGTAAGAAACAGAGAACGAAGTGAGAGAAATAACGAGAAAGAAAGAAAGAAAGAAAAAGAGAGAGAGAGAGAGAGAGAGAGAGAGAGAGACAGACAGACAGACAGACAGACAGACAGAGAGAGGGAACGGGGCACGCAAATGTATATGATTTATAATAAAAATATTCAAAAACATATTTTATAGCTATCGAAATATGTGAAGGTGTAGTCCCACGTTTTAACACAGAGCATCATGAGCTAATGATCTACGTTTTTCTTCCCTGGCACGTCTCTCGCGGCGGTTTCCTCACGGAGTGCGTCGTGGCTGGCTCCGATCCGCGCGGAAAAGACACGCGATTATAGCGTCTGAGCGTGTTATAGCGTCTGAGGCGTCGGGGGCTACGATCTTGTTGCCCGCCGCTCCCAATAAATCCATCTCAACGGCGCGGGAGCGCGGCGGGGGCGGCGGCGTTGAAGCAGAGGGCGCGAGTGGTTCCGACGCGCGCTGAGGGGAGTCATCGAGGCAGAGGAGGAGGAGGAAATACTGAGAGGAAAAGGGAGGACGAGAAAGCGCAAGCTAGAAGGAAGGCGTGTCGGAAGAGAGTACCGCTTCGGCAAACAACGTTATGTATATTGGGTAGCGATGTGCGGCAAAAGGATTTTTCAATAGGTGACAGAAAAAGGATGCGGTGAGAATGTTTTGAGGTACAATGGTTTTAGCAGTCTAGGCATGGAATAAAGAAACACTTCTTTGACGATATTTCTTGCCTTTTTTCAATGTAGGAATTTGGAAAGGGAAGGGTAGAGTGTACACAAGGTACACAACTGAACAGGTGAAAGGAAACAGAAAAGAGAGCGAGAGAAAGTAAGAGAGCATCTTTGTGAAAAAGAGAGAAATAAGAGAAATCATGTTATAGAGAACGGTAACAAGCAAAGCGATTATGTCAAGGATGAATGTAACCTGTATAAATTAAACAAATACTTAAAATTACTAACAAAAAAAACTATTCAGAAAACTAAGAATTAGACAAAAACATTTGCACACCAGAGCGACTTTATCCAGCTACTGTATAGACAAAGACGATACTAAGAAAGAGATACCTCGTTTCATCGGCGATATAAATGGCGAAGGCGATGACGACAAAGAAAAATATGGAGTGGGTGATGGTAAAGGCAGCAGCCCAAGCAGAGTATCAGAGGTGACGCCATCGACTGTAAAGGAAAAGTGGACAAGCTACGCAAACGGCGATTGCAAAGCAGCAGAAATCTAGCAGAAGGCGTCGGCAAGCACAAGGTGTTAGGTGAGGGCGACGTATGCGACCGCCAAGGCGACAGTGAAGTGGAAAGAACGAAGGTGACGCGTACGACGGTGTGGAAGAGACGGAGGCGCGGTCGGCAGAGGCAAGGGCGACGGCGATGACGCTGGGGAGGGCATCGCCCGCGCGCGCGTGTGGTCACTGGGTTGTGTCCGGGCCCGGGTGGCGGGAGCGAGGTGGCAGAGGGGCCGGGGAGGTTGGCGAGGTGGCTTTGGCGGTGGTGAGGAGACTGTGGCGAGGTAGCAGTGGTGAGGTGCCAGTGGCGAGGTTGCAGTGGCCGAGGTGAGGTGGTGGTAACGGTGGCCAGGTGCCTGTTGAGATGGGAGGTGGCTGTGGCGGGGGAGGTGGTGGCAGCGAGGTGGCTGTGACGGCCGTAAGGTGGCGGTGGCGGTGTCGAGTTGGCGAGGTGGCGATGGCGGCGGTGAGTTGGCGGCGGCAACGGCGACATGATGGCGGCGTCGGGGCGGCGTGGGTCGACGTGGGGGCGCGGGCGGGGCAGCGGGTGGGCAGCGCGAGGTGGAGCGAGGAGCAGGAGGTGCGCGGCGGAGCGGCCTTGACCGGTCATCGCGCAGGCGGCCGTGGCGGCGAGCGAGGCGAGGCGAGGCGAGGCGGCCAGCGCCATTCAGGCGGCTTAGACTACCTGCGAGCGAGCGGCCGATGGAGCGTGCAAAGGCGGCAGAGCGCGCCCGGCCAACAAGTGCAACGTCAGCGGTTGCCCACCAACTCGGGCGCAATTACCTCTGCTAACGAGAAGAAACAAAGACGGAACACGAGATATTCTTCAGTTCCATTCAATACATTTGAGAGCACTATTAATAAGATCGTGAAATTCACGAGATAATACTGAAATCTCTGAAATATACTTAAACAATTATAAAATTTGTTTCTGCTTATTTTTCAAGAAATGTATTGTTTTTACCAATCAATAATTTAACATGTTCATTTCTGAGTAAATTTACGGGACAATTTTAAATCGAATGTAAAACGAACGTTTCAGTGGAATCTGCTTAAGGGTCACTTATTTACCATCTCTTTAACAAATTAATAAAATATACATTTCTATCCTTATCTTAATTTTGTTTCAGTGTTAAGCTGTATTTCTCACATGAAAGTACAGCACAGCAAGGAAAATATATCATTGCAGAGCCCTAAGACTAAGCCGCCACCTCTGGTAGGTGCTGCCATTGAAGGAGAGAACCGTTGCGACAGACACCGGGATGGAGAGGGACCGGTAGGGGTGGGAGTAGCGATCGTGTGGGCAAGAAGACCGGAAAGGGTGGGGACGATGGCGGGAAGGAACGAGGACGGGCGATTGCGTCAGTGGCAGGGGCAGCGACGGCAGTCGCAAAGGCGACGGATACGGCGGCGGCGGCGGCAGTGTCAGAGGCACCGGCAAAGGCAGGGCGGGGGCGGGGCGGCGCTGGTCGGAGCGCTTCCGGTTGCAAACCCAATTTAACGCAAGGCCCGACGGCGGCAGTGGCGGCGAGGAGTGGCGGCACGCCCACACGCCCACCGATGCGCGCCGCGCCCTCTCCACCCTCCGCCTTCCGTCTTGCACGGCTCGCCCCCGCCCGGCCGCTTTGCACCTCGTCATCGCTTCCGTTGCCGTACCGTTCCACGTTCAGGTTCTTGAGTGTCCGGGAGACGCCGCATGCTAGGCACAGTTTACGCTTCGACCGTGGAACTGCGGCCTTCCTCAGTGCGAGAAGCGTGGAGTGGTCTGCGCACGGGTTTGTCCGGCCGGATAGTCAATAATCTACTGATTCTTGCCGCGAAAGACTTATGATTTCATTTCACGGGTTTTCGACATGTTCTCTCGGGTTTCTGTTTCTCTTGCCTCCATTTGATACCGCCTCCTCTTCTTCTCCGTATCATACCGTTGCGCTCAATCCGTCAGTGCCTCACACTCTCGTACAACACTTCTTGTTTGACCCCGATTGACTTTGAAGACAAGCCTTTCTTTGGCTTTTTACGTCTCACTCGCCCAGTGTGTAACATCGATCAACACACTTTTTCTCCACACACCCAAATGCACCCAGTTTCATTTAATGCTTCGTTGCCTCTTCCATATCAATAAATCATGTGCCATTTCGTTGAATTCATCGTACTCCGACAAGTATTGACCTACTTACGAGTCGCAAAATTGAATAGCCTATTTCGAAAGTGACGTACCTCAATTTCCATTTGCTTGTTAGTCTTATGTATCAATATATTCTGAAGACAATTCATCATCATTATAATAAATACCAATTTTTAAAATTGCGTATCTCTCATGTTAAACGGTTTCAGGACACATTTGAATAGTGTCTCGAATAAAATGTTGAATGTGAATAATTTCCCCTCCTGCAAAAAAAAAAGTGTTTCATGGTTCATTGTAAAATCGCTCTTCAATTTCTCTCGCCTCTTCCGGCGCAGTACCGTTCTTGTTCCATCCCCACTAGCTTCGTCTCATTGCGCACAGCGCGGATCCCTCCATGCTTTCGTGCTTTTCCAGCCGTGCCCGCTGCGTCCCTCCCCGCCCCCGCCGCCGCACCCCGCGCCCCGCTGCGCCGCGCCGGCCGCATTGGGCGGCAAATTGCACATGGCACAGCCGCTGCCTTGTAATTATCGCGTCGCGGCGCGGCGGGGCCCCGGAAGCCAGCGCTCTATGTTTTTCTCTCCGCTTCTCTCCCCCCCCCCAGTTCCCTCCGTGTCTCTTTCGTGCTATGCTCTCTCTGTCCCGCATTGGTTGTTGAGGCGGTCTACGTGTCAATTAGATCTCAATCGCATCAATAATAGAGGATCATATTCTAACGCAATTATTTATGGTAAGGACCAAGCCATTGCAGAAAAAGAACATAGCACTCATAACAATGCACCAACCACACGACAATATCAACACAACGGCAGGGCGAGTCTTCGAACATTTGAGATGTAAGGAAGAAACTATGACTTGGGGAAATGCAAACTGGGTCATAAATGATGACATGGCGGACGAAACTCAGGCTTAAAGATCATTATTTGTGTCTGCATTTATCTCGACTTCGCGTTTCATCACGTTCTCCAAATTATACAATGACTTAAGTGACCTAGAACAGCATTATCTAATGAAACCTGCGAAATACAATATATATATATATATACGTAAGTAAATAAAATAAATGTTCTACACGAAATCCTTCCATTTCCATTTGTCCAACGTCCTTGTTCTTTGTGTACAACGACGCCCTTATAGGCGTGCCCTCACCCCTGCACTCATATACTCCACCCGGTCGCGGCCCCTTTCGCGTTCTCGCCTTAACGCGCGCGATAAAGAAGCCGCTGAGCCGCTAAATATTGCCATTACGGCGGCCGTTTGAAGCGGACAATGGACGCGCGGAGAGGCTATCTGCAGAGGGGCGGCGCGGTGGGCGTCCACTGACAGGGCACAGCCAGCCCGGGGCTGCACCAACTCCGGTGAAGTGAAAGTTAAAATTGTATTAGACGAGGAAGAAGAAAATAAACAAGAGAAGAACAATGACAACAAGAAGAAAAAGAGAGAAGAAGAGGAAAAAGATGAACAAGAAGTGGGAAATGAATAACACGGAAAAGAAAAAGATGATAAAAAAGAAAAGAAAAAAAGATTAACAAGGAGGACATGGTAAAGAGAAGAACATGTTTGGGAGAAGAATTTGATGAATATGCGCCAGAAGATGAAGAACGCGGAGAAGAAGTCTGTAATGAGGAAAAGAAAGAGAAGAAGATGAGGGTAAAGGAGAAGGCAGAGAAGAAGACGAAGGTATAGGAGAAAGATGAAGGTATAGGAGAAGGAAAATAAGATGAAGGTAAAGGATAAGGGAGAGAAGAAAATGAAGGAGTGGACGGAAACAAGGAGAATAAGGATAATCAGAAGAAAGAGACCGAGAAGAGGACAACACAATGAAGAGTCCTCCATTTACCCCGAGTTTTGATCGCCGTGCATATTATACTTCCTATCTTCCACATCTACGATACGCCAATACGACCGTCAATTGCTCCAGGTTGTTAACCCTCGTTTTGCCCTCGCCACCTTTATGCCGGTAAGATCCACCAGTCACCCCCCTCACCATCTTATCTCCAGAGATCTCACGTTGGTGGATCTTCGCATTCAACGCCTCCGGTCGACTGTCAAACGGAACATCAATTTCCGCCTTCCAGCGGCGACCGACTCCAGTGCTCGCAATGGGCCATCGTACATAATGACAAATTCGCGCCTTGATGCTCCGCCCGGGCCGCAGCTGGACGGGGCCTTCGCTCCAATCACGGCAGGCGCCCCGCGGTGAGCGGCCGACGCCGACAAATGAGGTGACGTCCGTCACCTCAGGAGGTCCCCCTCCTCCCGCATCACTTCTCCGCACCGGTTGAAAGAGCTCAGAGCCAACGTTTCCGCTGTCTCTGCTCTCGGGACCTTCTGCTTCCGACAGAGCCGAATCTCGATCTGTTACCTTTTCTTTTTCCCGCATTGCCGATTTCAACATTATTTTATTTCATTTGAAATGAGCTACATTACATCGAGCTTCGGTATTAGATAATCTCAACTTTACCAATTCTACGTCGCCTCCGACGCAGACATCGCCAGCGTCGCCGTCCCATCTTCCTCCAGGAGTCGCGTCGGGATGCGCCAACGATTTTCGCCAGCAATTATCTCCTCTTACGGAGCCTAGCGGAACGTTCCGCGTTACCGCCGTGAGCACAGGCG
>BOPP01000040.1:2863768-2877420 GCA_017312745.1 Gryllus bimaculatus | reverse complement strand
CGCCGCCGCCACCGCCGCCGCCGCCACCGCCTCCGCCGCCGAACAACTTCATCGGGAGGCGCGAGAGAGCGAGCGAGTGCGAACAATGAGCTCGCGGATCGAAGCACAGCGGAGCAGAGCGGAGCAGCCTCCTAACTCTCCCGAGACACGTCGCGTCGCCAGCCACGAGCTCCCGCCGTCGCGCCGCAGAGCGCCGCTTGTGCGACGGTGACCACGGGTCTGCTCCTCGCTACTTGTGGAGGATGGGTTACGAAGACTTAACTTCAAAGGGTTAAAAACGTCTATAATGTAAATGTTGGCGTTCGAAAGTAAAGGAAGGGTATTACCCTAAGACTGGTATCTTCAAATGAAAACTATTATTTGTACTAAATAGGTCACTATTTATTATTATAGTTATTGACTGCCCTTTAGTGTTACGCTTAAGGCAGTTCTAAATCTATCTATTCTTTTACTCTTATCAAGAGAAGAAGACGAAAGGGAAGAAGGAAAAGGAGTAGACGAAATAGTAGAAGAAAGAAGAAAGGGAGCAGGAGGAGAACGTTTGCGTTTAACGTTTCCTAAAGCTTCATAAAGAACAATATTCTGTTCGTACATACAGTATTTATATGTTAGGGAGCATGGACATAAAATCACAAATTCCGTAGATGGAAGCTCGAAGACAATGAAGTGGCACGTTGTCCGATGGATGGTGAAATAATTTCCTTCTACGCTAATCGACGAAGTCCACATAAAACTTATATGATCCGCATTTGCCCGTTCTCATTATTCTGAAGACTTGGAGCTTAGATATCACCTATAGAAGCATAGATCACCTATAGAGATCACCTATAGAAGCAGCACAGACAAAATACATTAAAAGATTCAATTAATCCACTCTGTTCCCCCTAGTCAAATTTCCGGCTATCACCCGAGATCGAACCCCGTATCTTTCAGCTACGGACACCGCACTGATGAATGCAATAACCGGACGTGAGTTAATACTGCACACGATAAATTATTTGATTAAACCGATTAATTCATTTGATTCCTTGTTTATTAATTTTTTGTGCAGTTAAATTAAACTCCAATATCCCCCCGAGTGGCAAACGCCACCGCATCCACGTATCCCAGAGGCCAGGCATCCACACATCCCTTCTCGTGAGGGCGGTGGGCGGGCGGGCGGCCATCTGCAGTCGGAGCGCCGTGGACAGCCGCACATCGCATCGCATCGCATCGCATCGCGTGCCGGCCTTCTGCGTGCCTGCGTGCGTGTGAGGGGGCGAGGGGCCTCTCCGCGGGCGGGCGAGCGGACAGTGGCGCCGCGGGCGGCCGGGCGGGCGCAGCGCTCGACAATGGCGCATGTGGGGCCAGAGAGCACTGGGAAAACTCTGAGCACTGGGCTGTAAGAAGAGGAGAACAACGCAGGACGAGGAGAACAACGACGCAACAGGGCAATAACAAAGCAACAGGACAATAACAGAGCAACAGGACAATAACAGAGCAACAGGACAATAACAAAGCAACAGGACAATAACAGATCAACAGGACAATAACAGAGCAACAGGACAATAACAAAGCAACTGGACAATAACTAAGCAACAGGACAATAACAAAGCAACAGGACAATAACAAAGCAAGAGGAAAAGAAGAAAAAGGAAGAGGACAAATGGAAGAGGAAAAGGAAGAGAAGAGGAATAAGAACGAGGAAGAGAAAAGGTAAGAGAAGGAAGAGAAGAAGTAGAAAAGAAAAAGAGGTCGACTTAGAAGAGAACAATAGGGAACATTGGAAAGCAAAAAGGATACATTAACAGAGGAAATATAAGTACCAAGATGTAATTGAGAATCCCAAAAGTAAGAACAATAAGACAGAGCCAAGAGCAAAAATTGCCTTTGTTGGATGAAACGAAAAAGGAATGGACTAGAGACAACCGAAGTCACGTAATAAAAAATGAAAATCAAACATTTCGAAGCGTTGCAATAAGACAGAACGCATCAAGGTGACGAAAATAAGCAGTAATCACGACCATTTAGACAACAACAGAGTCGATGTTTCGACAGTATATGTACTAATGTTGAAGCTAGTGACACTCATGGTAAATGAGGTTATTAGTGAAAGAGCAAATGACTGACAGAAAAGACAGAATGGGTGGATTTCATGGCTGAATTGCTGGTAGCTTCAAGCACACTGGCGAGCTCCAAAGCAAAAATCTGCGCAGTGCGTGCTGACAATATCATCGACGAGCTGAAAGAGGCCGAAAAGAGAACGTGCGATGAACGAGAGGGAGAGCGAGTGAGGGAATGAAAAGATTGAAAACGACAGCCCAGGAGGGCCGGTCCTGCGGTATTGAGCTCCTAATTACTGTCTACCACTCATGAATCATTATGGAAATGAATGGGCGCGAAGCACACAAAGCGAGCGTCGGAGCGACCCTGGGGGGGGGGCGAGGCAGGCCGGCCGGCAGACAGAGAGCGCTCACTCGCGCGAGAGCGAAGAGAGTGCGCGGACGAGGGCCGAGGAGAGCGAGCCGAAAAGCGGGCGTGACGAGGGAAGCAGTGACAGGAGGTCCGCAAAAGGCTCTCCCACACGCCGATCGCGGCGCCCTCAACGACGCCAGATAAAAACACGCAATCCCGCGGCCGCGTTTCGCCCTCCCCCCTCTCCTCTCCCCGCCAGAGCGCGACGCGCTCTACCCTCTCACACAACACCGCACACCACGCCCCCGCAGCCGCCGACGAGAACAGGGGTTGGCAACGTATTGCTCGCCGCATGAAGTTTTTAGGAATGCAGTAAAACACGGCGCCGACAGAAGTAAAAATACCGCTAACTTTTTTTTTATTTCGGGTACACCTAAAATTTAAATTTTATGTCGCTTTCAGTTCTACGCAATGAAACTTCGTATCACGGAAATGCCTTCCATTCCAATTTTATTCTAACAAAATATTTTTCATCCATAAAAAGAATTCTCTTTGCTGCGAATTATTACCACGAGGAATTCATACAAAATCCAATAAGCTGTTAATGTTATAACTTGTAGATTGTTAGAAATGAATGAAAACTGAAATTTGTAGCAGAGCGAACAAGAGTTGCTTCCCAGAACATAAAATCTGTTCCTAGATATTATTTAGAAATTTATTTACAGAGACGGTCTACTAACATTAAACAAGTTTATACTCAACATAATTTTGTAGTCTCCGTATTTTTAGTTCCCTTGTATCCAGGCTGCATTTAGTTCTAGATTATTTCCTCAAATCACTTAAGTTTGTTTTTCTTTTTTTAAATTTCCCTCCGTAGTACCTCTGTGGGAAACGGGAATATATTTTTATACATTGAGTCACTGCACTATTCGATACATTGAGTCACTGCCTTGGGTTTTACATACCTAAAGGGAACTCCATAATAACTAAAACCAACTTAATTTTAGCATAAACTAATTGTACAGTTAATATATTTGCACTGCAACGTACCTATCTTGAATATGTTTTTCCTTACTATCAGTTTACATTCTGTTCTTTGGTAGAGTCTTCATTGATTTTATGTTTTTTCTTTCAATATTTCTTTTTTTTACGTCACATACATAATCAGCTCGCGAAAAGAAAACAAACTTTTCCCCCGGGCCAGCCTTTTCTTCTGGACTCCCCTGGCCACCGTCGGGGAAATGGAACGAAGCCGGGTGCGGGTGGGCCGCCTTAAAAACAGCCCTCCGCCCTTCCCTCCCAGCCCTTCGGGAGAGCCATTCTCCCCCCACCCTCTCCCTCTCCCTTCCCCGCCGCGCGGCGTGGCGCTCTGCCGGCCTCCAATGGCGCCCATCGGGCTCCCGCCCCCGCACCCGCCTCGCCCACAAAACCCTCTCCCCCGCCGACGCCGTTCCATTCCACGCGCTCATCTCCGCCCGCGCCTCGCCGCACGCACGCAGTCGCGCTCACGCACACGCGCGGGCCATCGAGGGGCGTCGGCCAGGGCGGAGATACGCGTCACTCACAGGCGGCGACGCGGAATAAACTCTATGACTTTAATGCCACAGAGGCCAGAAAAAAATATCTTGGAATTTATACGCGCTCTAATAATCCCAATTCCTCTTTTTCAATAGCTGTGCCTTTACAATGATCTTTTGGGTCTGGATGTGAATATTTGACATACTTTATGAACACACGAAACTAAGTGTCTTATTTAATATTTGAAATTGTAATCGCTCGTACGCACTTTTACAGGAGAGGATTCTTTAGTTCCCTCCTCCTTCCTCAATCTAGGTTATTGTTGACACTAGTAACCAATTGTGTATTTTGATTGTGTCTGTAAACCTTAATTATAACTAGTTTCCTTTAACGTCCAGAGGCAAATGTATATTTATGTCACCTAACCTGTAAGTTTATAAAATAAACTACAGAAAATAAATAACCAGTTAGTAATCGATTTTAATTTTTATGAAATGACAAGAACAGTTATACAAATAATTCTGCGCATAACAGCAATTTTCATCACGATTCGAATTTCTTTGCTTGTTATATCTCCCTGCTGATGTAAACAGAAAACTAGTAGGGTATGCGGCATTTAAATATTTGCAATACTAACAAAACATTCTGCAACAACATGTATACTATGAAAACAAACTAACGTACTACGAGCGAAGAGGTGAAACTATTAGCATGTAATTTTCCTTCAATTTCGTATAGTAATGGAAACAGCATCCAGTGGAGTAAAATAGCAAATATTTCTACATCCGCGGAATGCAAAATCTCGTTTCCTTCCCACCCACTTGTATCCAATGAATTCTACCCCACATCAACTAAAGCAAAATCTACAATTGTAGACGAGCTTTCTAAGCGACATATCGAGAAGTCTCAGTTCTTCCAAGACCAGGGATTACCAATATTATTCGCACATTCCCCTTTTAAAAGAAAATTTTGCTACAATGATCCCCTTGATTTTTTTGTAATGCATAGCATACAAAATATTTATATAAAAACAATTACACATAAACAACTTTATAATAATTACGCAGACAAAGAATACGAACTAACGTTTCCAAAAAAAAAAGTTTATTATGTTGAATATTTATTATTTTTGTACTATTAGAATATTCAATATTAAGAAACACAAACGTGTATCATTATATGTTCTGCACCCTTATAAAAGAAAACAATTCACAATTCATTTCTATTTTTGAAATCAATAGGATCTTGATAACACAGATGAGTTCTCGGAGCATTCCAGCTACCGAATTCCCTCGATCCCTTGGTCGACATTGCTTTTAATATCCCATCGACGAGATCGACACCGACTCCGTTGGGAAAAATGTTGATTACACAGATCGGTTGTCGGTGCATATTCGACTATCGACGCGTTGATCATCACTGATACCTTTCAAATTCCATCGACCTCCAGGGGGTCGATAGCGACCCCGTTGGGAAACACTGCTCTGAACCAAGAATGCACAGCGTTAGACGCGTCCGCTCGCGTACTCACCGCCGCCGCCGTCGCGCCGAACCGGTTTCGTGCAGAAACGGCCGCGCTGCCGTCAGCCGAGACATCCAGGAGAAAATTGGTTCCGAAATCTAATTATACCTTTCAGTGGGATATAACAGCAATTTCTGGCGTGTTATTGTGGGCGCACAAGGGCGCGCCGCAGATTAGCGACGAAAAACCCGTAATGAACGGGCGCGTCCAGTGTTTGCGCGGCGGGCGGGCGGGAGAGGGGGAAGCAAAGGGTAGGGGGGAGGGGTGCGGAGGTGATTGTGATAGCGTGGGAGTGAGGAATGTTGACAGTGCGTGGGGGAAGATTGAGGGCAATGAGACTGGTGGGTATCTGAGGTTGAAGTGGAGAACGAAATACAGGATGTTTTTTGTAGCCGCATCTACAAGGGAACGGGATCAACCACGCAAGAACCAACTGTTAGTTCAAATTACTTATTTCCAAATTAAAAAATCAATGCTTGATCTATATTGGTGTTTGGAAGGTTTTAGTGAGACACGTCATTTCATTTTATCATAATGTGAAAACATTTGAAGTCCTTTCCGAATTCAAACCCGTAAACCACACAACGAGTTGGCCGTTGTGCTACTTAAGTGAGTATGCCGTTTAGGCTTCGCGATCTATCTTAATGTGAATCGATATTTGATTACGAACAATCGCAATGAGGGGAACAGTTTAGGGGGTGATTGCCTGACGAACAAGCAAGCGACAGTATGCGGAATGCGAAAAGAGCTGAATGACGGGAGGTGCATTAAGAAGAATAGGGTTTAGGGGGAGTTGAAGGAGGAGAGTGAAAACAAAAGAAGAACGACGTTTATTAAAAACAGAAAGGGATAAGAGAAATCGAAAAGAGTAGAAAAATGGAGAGGAGAAGAAAAAGAGAGGGAAGAAAAGGCGACAGGAGAAGAGAGAAGAGGTGAAGAGAGGGAGGGGAGAGAGGGGTGTGAAACTCTAAAATAAAGTAGTGAGAACGGGATCGCGAGTTGGTGGCAGCCACCTGAGACACTTGGGCTGCCTGCTCTCTCGACAGTAAGAGAATCGACACACTCTGTAATTCAGCTCCTGGGAGCGCAAACACCTTCGCTTAATTCCCACGACAACCGTCTGTTCGCGGTAGCCGCAGCCGTTACGCAATTATGTACTCAAGGTCTTACACAAAATAAATATCATAGGAAAGAATTAGAAGCTGATATTTTTAAAACAATATGTTCAAACATTTGTGTGAATCCTCGGCAGCATAAAACATTTCATCTGCAAACCTTTTAACTTGTTTATCTATCCACACATCTTTCACAAAACAGATGCATCGTCTCAGTTCAATGGCAAAATTGAATATCGCTTGGGTACAGAAAATTATGTTATTGCGCACTTTATTAGTACAGTCAATCTTTGTTTTATTCGGAATAAAAAGAAATATAAAAGATTAATAGAATATGAATGAATAATTACCATTCAAATCAGATATAAAAATATTAAGACAGTTCAGAGAAATGAAAAATAAAAACAGCTAATACCTTGGCAAGAGATTACCAAATCCGCTGTCTAATAATTCAAGAATCAACGTGATAAAGTAACTAATGCATGGGTACATGAACTCTGCATCAGAAACACTGCGATTCATAAACAAGGGCTAGGGTGTTGACAGCTTGTTAGTTAGGAAGTGGTGATCAAAGCCTGTCGTACGTATCTTGACTTTAACAGAAATGTTAATTTTCACACTCGTTCATTGAAGTTATAAAGAACAAACTGTACAGACTTTATAACTTAAGTGATATTAATTACAAGGAAAGGGAATATCTATCGTTTAATTTTGCTTAAAGGATTTAAGGTAACTTAACTCGCATCTTTTTTTTTTGTTTCCGTAGAAGACACCACTTCGCTCACACTGATTTAACAAATTACCATCTCTTCCGCTTCACTGTTACATCGTATCAGTTTCACGCACTCGCGCTCCCTAAACCGTTGCATCTGCGCTCCCCTCGATCTCCGCCATTCGAGTCTTTCCTTCCCCTCTCCCCCTGCACCTCCTGCTCCTCCTCCTTCACCGCCGCCGCCGCTGCCAAAGACAACAACCGGCGAACGCAGGGTGTAATGTGGCGCCCTCAAGGACCGCCTGAGGACTCTGGGCCCCTTGGCAGCTTCGACTCTGACTTTGCCGCCGCCGCCGCCGCCGCTTCCGCCTCCGCCGCCGCCTTCGCCGCCGCGGGCGACTCGCTTAATGAACAAACACGGGTCGCGCCGCATCCAAGAAAGCGCTTTTGTTTTAATTACGATTCATACACGAGCTGGCGGCGGCGGCGACTCGAGTTGTTTGAGGTTCAAGCCACGGCCACAGCCGCGCCTTGTGTAGAGAGCCCTTATTAAGGATCACGCCCCGATGACACGGCAGATGGCGCAGGCAACATTCAGGCGAACACGATGGGCCAATCGGGGATTACTGGCTGAAGAGAAGGCTTGACATCGGGAAGACATGAGCATGCAAATGAGATAGGATTAGAGGAAAGCTTAAATGAACAACATCAAAAGGAAAACGTATGTATTATATGATACGATAAGATAATATGGGAACTCAGTCTTGAATTCCTATCCCGCACTGCGTTTGCGTCTTCGGTATAGGCAGTTATGTTTAATTAATTCTTCTATTTCTTCCCCTTCAATAATAAGAAACTGAATATAAACGATATACACACATACATAATGAATAATCGTCAGTATTTTGTGCTTTTATAAGTCACAAACATTAATCCTCACCGTATCTCTCTATTCAGCTGGTTAAACCGACCCTCTTTCCAGAATCCTCTGCAAGAAATATGCCCATTTATAAAACCTCTTTCTCGCGTAAGTGCCTGCTTCCTTCTCAAAACAACCAGATCTCAGCGCTCCAAATGATTGACTCAATCTCTGAGTGCCGTGAGCCCCGCCCCGCCCCCCGCTCCGCTCCGCCTAGATCCGGATCGCACTAACCCGCGGCGGATGGCACCGCGCCCGAACCAATTCCTCCTGCTCCCACCGTCCAGCTGTGTCCGCCCTGGATCCTGCCCTGCTCCCTGCTGCCCACTTGTACTGTGGCTCGGAGGGAGGGAGGGCAGGAGGGTGGGCAGGCAATAGGGCAGGAGGGCGGGCACGAGGTAGGGCGAGCGGGCGGGCGGGCGGGCATGAAGGGGGGCGGGCCGGGCGGGAGGGAGGGCGGCGGAGGGCGGGAGGGCGGGGGGCGGGCGGGCGGCGCGGCGGAGGGCGGGCGGGAGGGCGTGCCGGGAGGGCGGGCGGGAGGGCGGAGCGGGCAGGCTTTGTTTGGGGTGTGGGCGGGCGGCCAGGGCGGGGCGGGCAGGGGCGGGCCGGAGGGCGGGGCGGGAGGGCGGGGCGGGAGGGCGGGCGAGAGGGGCGGGGCCGGGCGGGCGGGCGGCGGGCGGGCTGGGCGGGCGGCGGTGCTGGCGGCGGCGGCGCGGGCGGGCGGCGCGGGCGGCGGAGCGGGGCGGCGGGGGGGCGGGAGCGGTAGGCGGGCGGGCGGAGCGGGCAGGGCGGGCAGGAGGGCGGGGTGCAGGAGGGCGGCGGCAGGAGGGCGGGCCGGGCCAGGAGGCGGCGGGCAGGAGGGCGGCCGGCAAGGGCGGGCGGCGCTGCCTTTGGTTTGCGGAGCAGCTGCGCGTTGGACGTCCGCGCCAAAAGGAACGCACCACACGCGTGCAGCACCGCCGCCGCAAAGCGGCGCGACGCGGCGCACGGTGAAGGTTGCAGCCCACAACAGGTGTCCCGTCGCGCTCGTCCGGGGATTAGCACGCTGGTGGGGGGGGGGACGCCCGACGCACGCCAGCACGCTCGCGACCCTCGTCACACGACGCTGAACAACACGCGGTTTCTCTGCCTACGGACCGCGGGGAGGGGCGGTCCGGGCACAGCATCCGTGATGGTGAATTGTGTATAAAAAGAGCGGCTTTTAAATAACCACGCGGTTTGAAATGTGAACATTAATTTAACAAGTGGAGCGATAATGGCATTGTCTATGCCCAACTGGTTGTTTTTTGTTCCGTCGGAATCACTGTAAACTTCAGAGCAGTGTGGAATGATATGTTTAAAGGCTTCTATTAATGGCCGTAATGTTACACGTCATGAAAAACATGGGGAAACTGTGAAGTCCGCAGTGATTAACATCGAGTGCAAATGAATTAAAATGCATAATAAACGTGTATCCACAGATGTTAAACGTGAGAAGTAGATAATTACATATCATCAGGGCATAACTCGTGTGAATCACTAAGTGTGATCTAAAAAGTAATAAATCTAAATTTCACAAATGTGCCTCTCCACAAGAAATACAGATTTCGTTTGAAAAACTAAGTTTATTCAAGAATCACTCATTTGTTCTCCATGTGCCCTTTTATTTTACCCTCATTACAATTAATCTTGTTAAACATATGCTTCATAGCCTTCTTGAAAGAAACAGTTCCCTATGTTGGTGGTGTTTATCAATAACTTTTTAGAACATCAGGCAACACCATGAGTCAATCTGTATTCTGAAAAACCTGAACACATCGTTGATATAGTTTTATTGGGCTCTATTGCCCTTAGAATTTCTTCACACGCCAAGTTGGCGCGTGCATGCCCTCCACAGATGGTGCGTTTACGGTTGCTTGTTCGCGTGAGCGGGGTGGACGGGGATGGTGGCGAGTGGAGGCGCGGAAGCGCAGAGGGAAACACAGACGAGAGTTTAGGTCGGGCAGAGGGGCGGCGGCAGCGAGAAGATCTCGGAGAGTGAGGCAGGAGGACCGGACGAAGAAGAGCAGGAAAAAACTGACGAGGCTGAAGAGAAAGAATGGGCGGAGGCGGGGCCAGGCAGCAAGAGTTAGGAGGCAGCGAGGAACGGACGCAGAGCAGAAGAATGGGGCCTGGGGGAAGAGGAAGAATGGATGAGGCAGAGAGAAAGAATGCCACGGAAGCGGGCAGGAGGGGGAACGGGAACGGAAGCGGAGAGAGAGAGGAGGACATGAGTAGTGCAAGAGAAAGAGGTAGGAGGCGGCGGTGGCGGATGAGGAGGCGTTAGATATAGGAGGGTAGAGGGAAAGAGCGGGCGTGGCACGAAGGAGTGGCTGTGCACTGAGGGGCGAGGCGGAGATGACCGTAGGAGAAAGGCTAGGAGGCAGGGGCGGGGAATTGCCATAGGTGGGGCAAGTGCGCCAGTGTCAGAGGCGTGGGCCCGAGGAGATCAGAGATGCAGCGCCGAGCGAGGCGGGGGCGGAGGGTGGGGGCGGAGCAGGGCGGACGCGGCAGAGGTTCAAGCTTCGCCCTTGAAAGCGCGCCGTCTGATTCCGCAAGAGCTTCGGCGTCGCGCCCTCGCGAGATTTACGGGATAACCCTTCGCTTGCTCGCCCTGCCACCCTCGCCCCTCGCCGTGCCGGCGCCCAGTCGCTCCCGCTCCTGTGGCAAGAAAATGAGGGCTTCTGCTGAAAGTGGTTTCAGCAGCTGCAGCAGAACTAAAAAAGTTTGTAAACTTGGCACTGGAGGGAAGGGGAGAGGTAAACAAAGGATGAGATAACAAGTCACAGTAAATGATGTGCGCAAGTGTACGCGAGTTGATCAGAAGAAAAAAAATATTGCTTTTTGCGGAGTTACCAAAAAGACAAGATCCCAAGTAAAATTTTTATCTTACCACAAGAATTGCAAGGATTCACTATTCGAAAATTTTAGTGCATGAAGACTAATTTTATAACGGATTAAAAAATGTGTTTTACTGCAACTGTAAAATTTAATTCGTGATTATAGAGTTCATGAAAAATAAATAGTATACAGACAAAGTCAGTTACAAAGTCAGCCTCTCTGTCTCGTATCCAGAGAGTGACTTGCCACAGTTCTCTTTAGCTCGGATAGATCAGAATAGTGCACAGTTGCGTTGCGTTTTAGAATTTCGCGAGTGTTTCCAAAGTTGCAAGTTTCCAAACATCAAACTAGAGTTGTTTACTTAATTAGTAATTACATGAGGAACCTTACGTAGGAGGAATATGATGAAGGATATGTACGATGTACAAGGGGGCCATGAAAAATAACGTACCTAAACCACAAACAAAGGTAGGTACTACATTGAATACCCAATGAGTTCTCGGAAGTGATTGAGACGTTTTCTCAGAACTCTTCTTCTCGAAAGAGGAAATTAAAATGGATCGAAGATGTGCCTCAAACCTATCCTTTTTGTACAACTTATGTATCACCGAAAGATGTGGACTATATCATTTGAATGGTGGTGTTTAAATGCAAACTTGGTTTCTAGATATTAACATCTAACCATTTGAATACGTTTGCAAGTCTCACAACTCGAAACAAAAATGGTAATGATGTAACTGTTCATACTCGCATGGTATAGCACTCATAATAATGGCACAAGATACTCAGCAAAAAATGTGAGGTCGTAAGATCAACCCCTCTGAAGTATATACAATAAGCCTGTATGACATTGCAATAATAGTTGATTTCTATTCTACAAAATTGCATTATTATTTCTTAAGTTGAATATCGCATTTCTCCTCTTAACGTTTACTCGCACCACCCACTGATACCGATTTCACAACGAAGGAAGAGTTCCATAGACCAACCGTGCTTATCTTTCGGCACGGCAAGCGCTCGCCCACGCAGGGCCACGCGAGGTCAGCCCATCATGACTCGCACGGCCCGCATGCCGCGATCGATCACTCGCCAGCGAGGTCGACCGCCCGCCTATCACGACTTATCGATAAATAAAGTTACGACCACTTGTCGGCGACATATATTGTCCTACTTAGGCTTTACGGCGGGCCGTAAGCCGGGGTGCCCTGGCGCCCTCGTAAAGCCCGGGGCTCTACTCGGGGCGGGGGCGGGGCTGGGGTGGACCGCAGCACAGGCGATTGGCGCCCCCACCTCATTACGCGATGGCTACCTACGCCAAAGGTGCTGCAAATGAGGAGAGAAATATCCAGTGAAAGATCTACAAGTTCAGTAATTTCTACTTTTTACTCTTTCATTTCTTGGGATAGGTTTACACTAAACACGTGCTTTTGGTTGTTGCTTTTGACGTATAATTTTATTATATTACCCTTCAATAAATCAGTATCGAAGCTAAGTGAGGTCGTATCTTGACTGTGGCCTGGCAAGTTGGAATTGAACGAAATTCATACAAAAATATTAATTAGCAACAAGTAATCTGGTAAGGCGTCACGGAAAATACTAAAATATTACGATTCGCAATAAAGGTACAATGTCCATTTGATTCACACGACAGTTTTACATACAATATCTACGATATAAGTGAACCATGAAATTTTTACAGAGTAGGATTTCGTTCTAGTTTGGCAACATATACTGCTATTAAACTTCAATGACTTTATTCACAGACACCGCTCGAGTTATTTTGTGCAGGAAAACCTTTTAACATTGCATAAAAGACAACTTTCGATCAGTGAGCTCTATAACGGATCTCAAATACTCTGTAAAAGCCATCAAGAACGAAAGAAAATTCCTGGAACGAACGTTTGACCCACGTACAAGCACATGTTTATGCCTCTTATAAAAGTCTGCTGAGTCTCAGCAATCACAGTCACATTCTATGGAGTAATAACGTTTCTGGTACACTGCTCGTAGTGACATCTTTATGTCAAAATGTACCTCTAAACCCTCTTAACGGTTACATGAATACCAACAAGGTATTGACCGCAATGCTTCCGAACATAATGCAAGTGTTCAGTGGACTCAGTTTGCTCTTCACATAAAACGGTAAATACACGGGTCGTTAAACGCTAAGCGTTAAACGTTGCGCTAAACGTGTTTAAACGCCTAAACGCCCAAGTTTTCCGCCTCGACTGCAGAGCAGCCCAGCCGGCACGAGACGTGGCGCGGTGGGGCGGCGGCGGGGCAGGGCGGCGGCGGGGCGGGGCCCAGGGCGGGGAACGGCGGCGGGCGGGCGGGGCGGGGCGGGCCGGGGCGGGGCCGGGGCGGGTGCGGGGCGGGGCGGGGCCCGCGGGCGGGGGCGGGGCGGGGGCGGGGGCGGGGGCGGGGCGCGGAGCCCGGGCCTTGACTCGGACTTCCGGCCCGTCCGCCCAAGGTCTCAGGCTTCATTCCTGGCCCGTTGGGCTGCGAGGACGAGGGGTCTTTCCGCCTTTACGAGGACGGTCGCGCGTCACGTGAGGCCTGCCGCCCCCTCCTCCCTCCTCGGCGTCCTCGCTTCGCCCGCGTATCTCTCTCGTG
>BOPP01000040.1:2836806-2863743 GCA_017312745.1 Gryllus bimaculatus | reverse complement strand
CCTTCCTCCCCCGCGGCGCTGCGGGTCGAAGGAAACCAGCAAGAGGTCGGAGCACGGCGCGCACCTTACCGAGTCAAGGTGTGGGAGTGAGGGTGAGAATTCCAGTGGTCAAGAACGGTGATGGCAATGCAATGGGACAGCGATGGTGACGAGCGTGGGAAAGGAGTGGCGCGCATCTTATCAACTCGAAGGCTGGGAGCTGGCGGGTGAGAATTCCGGTGACCACGAATGGTGATGGTAATGAAATGTGGGCGACGGCAGTGGCCAGATGGCGATGGGGAAGAATGACTATGAAGCTGAGGGAGCGGGAGAAGACGGGAATAAGTCGAGGGAGTGAGATGGAATCGGGGAAATAGCGTCTGAGAGAGTTTGATGGATATACGGTGTGGGATGCTACAATGAAACCGTAGAGCGGAGGTTGCAGTAAGAATGTTAATGCGGAGATGTGGTGATGGAGTCATGGCGAGGAGGTCGACGCGAGAAAGACGTGATGATCTTGGGGGGTGGGGGCGGATGTATGATGGGGAAGTAAGAGACTGCCGTCGGGGAGATGGAAAAGGGAAAGCACGGTTGGTAGCAGCAGAGGCAGATGTGCTAAACGACAAGGCCACGGAAAATCTGTGTAACCTTAAACGGGCGGTGCAGAAGCTCGAGTGCCGACGTTCATATCGAGTATTCATCTACACGTTACACGAACGACAGGAAGACAAACAACAAGCGAGATGTCACGCGCAGCACAAAGCATACCACAACGTTTACGTCGTGAAGTACACGGTTGGAAAATTGATTATCAACCAAGTCAATCAAGTTAAATGTGTATTTATCATACATTCAGGCAATTGCGTTGATGTTTACAATGTTTAAGAGAGCAATGATTTATATCGCAAGGATATGTTCGTAGTATAGGTTTTAATGCCAATTAATGGAATGAGGTATAAACTGCTAGAGAAGAAATTCATACCGACTAGTTTACTACTTTAGTGGTGAGCAGCAGAAACTAAGCCAAACGTATCGGCTTATAAAGATAAACACGTCAAAAGGTTTGCAAGAAATGCAGTGTAACAAACTTAAAAGGAAAGATCGAGAAGACCGTAAAATACTATCTGGAATTACTACCGAACTGCTCGATTACCACTTTACGTTTATAGTTTTTCCACTATCATCGTGCACTTTGCTTACCGGTTGATTTTGTGTAAACAATTTAACGACAATGTATTTCCGACTTAATGTGAAGAACAGGATAATGCAAGTTTATTGTTCGCAGATTAGCATGCCAATACATAAAACCAATCTTCAAGACGTACGAGTACCCGAAATTCGGCGCGCTGGAGTCGTAAACCCCGAAACCCCATCCGCTCTCCTGACACTTGCGCGAGACCTCCCACTTGGGGGAACATACGCAGCAGGTACCTGCCCAGCAGCTAGCAGCGAGTTGGAACATCGCGTAATAAAAAACCGGCCTTCCGTGCGGCTCGACTTGGTGACCATGGCCGAGGGCGTGCACAATGCAGCGTGTGTTTGCCACGGGGAGGTAGAGGACAAAAAGAGAGTGTAGGAGTAAACTTCACCCTCACCGGAGCCCACAAAAAAAAAAAAAGAATGAAGGTGAAGATGGAATAAACTTTATAATATTCTGTTATTTTCTAGGAATCGACTGATTTACATTTACATTTTAAGCATAAATAAGGGCATATAAAAATAAACTGAATTAAGTGAACAATGGGAACCATTTTCAATGCAAAAAAATAATGCCAAAATCATTTCCATTATTTATGGTTGGTTCTTATGAATTGAATTGAAAAATGGTAGATCAGGCTTGTGACAGGTGCTTCGCTATTAATGTAAATATTCGTGATTTGAGGCATTTATACAGATATAAAATACGTGAATTATTTTAAAAAAATAGTAACATTGCAAACGATAAGGTCACAGTAATTTGTTACACTATTTACAATTTTTTAAAGAATTAATCCAAAATTACAGGCCAAAACCTTGGGTTCCGAAAACGGTTTCTGTACCGGGTGATTGCCATCGTCTCGGAACATAATCACCCCGAAGGCCGACACTCCGCCCGAGTTTTCAGCATCCCGATCGACGGGCAAAAACCGCATCCGCGCTCCGCATTCCGCGTGGGCTCGTGCGCGGGCGAGTGGTGACGTGGCGCAGGTGTGAGCAGCGCTGCCTCCGCCTGGCGCCGCGCCGCTGTCGCCGCCTGTCGCCCGCTGCTATCAGCGGCGCGCTCTCCGCGTGCCAGGTCGAGCACGCGCAGTGGGCGGATTCCCCGTTTCGTTGTCATCGGGCGCGGTTTTCACGAACAAACTCGTTTCAGGCTTGTGCCGGTCAATCATTGCTCTCTTAGACATTGTAAACATCAACGCACTTGCCTGAAAGTATGGTAAATACACATTTAACTTGGTTGATAATCAATTTTTCAACCGTGTACTTCATGACGTAAACGTTGCGGTATGCGGTTGTAAATGTGTCGCCCGCTGAATTGTTCCTCCATATTGAAACAATGACAGACAGATGAGGCGAGATGTATGGGGGTGACATGGAAGGTGATAGACAAGGCGGAAAGAGGTGAAAAAAGTGATATTTTGCTAAAATTGTTTGGTGACTGGAAGAGACAGGATTTATACATTATTTCTTACACTGATATATAGCTTCGGTTTTCGTACATCGGTTTTCACCACAAAGTTTCGATTGAGAAAACAAGAAACCGAAGTTATATTGTAAATTAATTTGGTTGGCCCTCCACGAAACACATACAATGCCTTTGGAGAGGAGAGAGTGTTTCTCACAGCTTGTCAGCTGGATCTCGGATTTCTAGCTCCGATTGAAGATTCCTAGATTCTGAAAATGGGCCATAGAAGGATACAGAACATCTTTATTAAAATGAATCTATTATAGTTTGCCACTAACACAACATACTTTTTTAAAAGAACCATTAGGTCCTAATGTTTGTTTCCAGGCCTTTAAACCTGTGATTTGCATCATAAACATATCTGTCATTTACATCCCGTCTCTCCCTCATCCACTCTAAGATTTAAATTTATTAATCACCACCACAGTCTTACATTTTACTCATACAACCGATGTCATCTAAAACACGCTTACACAAACAAACACACCCTACGCTGTCAGACAATGTAACATCAACGAATTGCAGAAATTACACATTTTTAAAAAGTAATCCCATATCACCCTGCCTTCACAAAGTGAATATTAGATTTTCATTTAAAGCGTTTCGAACTGTTCTGACACGTCGCCCAACACAACGACCCTTGTAATCGTCACTTCCGCCGCCAAGCCGGTTCGCCTGTAGCCCACTTCGTCGCCCACCGTGTCTGCGCGGACTGTGGCGGAGGGGTGAGGGGGGAAGGTGGGGAGGGGGAAAGGTAGGACAATAGTGGGGCAAGCTGCGCCCAAGGGATGCCGTCAAGCGCCGAGGAGCCACAGGTTTGGCGCCGAGCGCCTCTCACCGCACAAATCACTCTAGCGGCCGAGGTCATTGCGTTGGCGTGGGTCGCCCTGCCACGGCACGAATAAAGCAATTGGCAGCTATTACAGAATTCAATATGTAAGAGCGCGGCTGGAACGCTGCGACGTAAAACGATCTTTTCAACCCGACGAGCACGCGTCCGATCTCGGAGGACGACTGAGCGGGTAGGAATCTCGAAATGTCCCGGCTGAGGCGATGCCCTACTGGGAAAGATATCTGGAGGGGGGAAAACCCTTAAGACGATGACTGGGTCGGTGCCGAATCTTACTTTTAGAGTGAGATGAACACCGCCACAGAAATATGCTCTACGCTAAGGGGAGGAATGACAGAAACAGATGGAAATCAAATATTATTTAGTGCTGAAGGGTGAGTTCGTGGTTCAATGATGTATTCTGACATCATTGTTACGCAAACGTAACGAACTATTTTCATACAAACTGAATAAATGTTACCGCAGAGCATATCAAATAGTTAAGATAAAAATGTGTTAAATTTTCGTAACTATATATTTCGAAAAGAATCATAGATGTGTCATAACATTTTATCGATTAATATTATTCTACATTATTGTCACTTGTCAAGTACGTAAAAAAAGGAATCTTGACTGTAAAAGTAGTGTCCGAGTAAACAGCTTCGGATAGGTGGATATTACACAAATCACAGAACCTCTAAATGTCACTCGATCGAACTTAAAGCTGACTTTACGACAAACTTTGGATGAGTCTCTCTTCTAAACACAATTTTTTTATTCAAAGTTCTGAAATAAATAAGATATAGATGTTAAAGGATTATTTATATGTGTTTATACGATTGTAATATATTCTCAGTGAGGAGAAATCGCAAGTTCACGACATTATTCGCACAAATACTCTACAATGTAAATATTTTCTATTCACTTTTACAGAAATAATTTATTAACCCTATAACATTACATGAACGCCCTCAAATGAATTATAAAACGATTAAGTATTCTCCCTGGGAGCAAAAAAGGGAATCTCAATCAAACTTTCATGCTCCTTTTCAATGAAAATCGATGTCGTTCGATATTTCGAAGGTAGTAATGTCCTTCAAGGCTTCCCCCAGATTCCGTAAAGGAGGGGAACACAGAGCTCACGAATCAGAAAGCGTGAGTCACGGAGGGAAGTGACTGAGCAGAAAAAACGATCGCATCATTCTGACAAATGAAGCTATTTCGACTCAACACGGGGTACTCCACAAACATCAACAAATGGCTCGGGAAAGAGGGGAAAATAATATTAGAAGCTCCTGGAAGTGTGGCCTGTCACTAACACTCCTAACGAATTTGAATAGAATTCTTAACGGAGTTGAGATCAAGATAAACGGAAAACACGACTGAAAGAGAGAGAGTAATAAAATCCAATGCGTGTTGAACCAAAAATCTTAAATTATTATGTTGATACCTGCTTTTGCCCAAATACCAAGTTAGTTGAAACATTTCTTAGATCAGATAAATACGTTTGTGAACTATAATGCTTTTGAAAAAAAAAAATCTATTATAAACGACTGAAAACACGGCAGCAAAGTAGAATGGTATAAATCGCGAACTAGGTAAATTCTCACACAAATTTGTTTATCGAAAATGTTTTTATTTTATTTACAACAGTATCTAAGGTGCCAAGAAAAAAAGGCTACTACGTCTCAGCTTTATTCGTCAAAGGCAAGTTATTTTCGATGCTATTCTTCCCATGCCGTATCTAAGTCTTTCAAGACCGCTTTACTGAGTTAACTCGAACATATATTTTTGATCAGCTTATAAAACAATCATTACGATGTTTCATTCTGTTTATTATCTGAATGAAGCATTCATTTTCTTAATATTGTTCTCAAAAATCGAGCTCCACCGCTGACGCTTATTGGAGAAATGCTGAGCGCAAAAACCGGTCTCCGTCGCAGCTGTTATTGCGTGCGGGACTGACAGCAGCGATGGCGACAGCGGCCGTTGTCGCTTTGCCCTAGACACAGTTCCCAGCGCGACCGACCGCAGCCAAAGCGGGGGCGGGGGCGGGGGCTGGGGCGGGGACGATTCCCAACAGCTCGTGAGCGACGCGCCACAGACCGTCACGCCCCTCGTCCCATCCCCCGCTCAGCAAACGCCCTCACCTGCCCCGCGCAAACCCTTCCTTCACTGTTCACTGGTCCGACCCGAGAGACCGCGTTTCACGCTCCGCCAGAAGGGTCTCCTAATCTGAAACCTTGGAAATTAATGGCGACAAACAACATAAAGTAGGTTTGGTTCATTTACGGAATGATCTAATTAAACACGTTTGTTGATTATCTCAGCAAACTGAATATCGTCATAATTGTGTAAAAACGTTCATTATTCGTAGTTGCAATAAATATGGTCATTATATTATTGTGAATAGTACATTCGAAAATAAAAATAATTGAGCTTCCATTGAAATAAAAGAAAGTACTTTCGAGAATCAATTTCAATTAATTACGGAAATTCACGCTGTATCACATATATCATAAAATAATCGGTAATTGAATTTGCAGAATTTAAATAACATTCCCTTTGGAGGAAACGCAATGTAACATCAAACATTATAATACAAATATTAAACGTTACTAAATAGTTGATGAATAGCTTGGTAATTTTCATTCTCTGAGTTACCGTTAAGTATAAATTCAAAACTGATTAATTAATCTTCATTATAAATTGCTCCTACAAGAAATGCATTTCATTAGTTCAAACCTCCAAGGCATAAGCATATTTATACTCGTAACATTAATGAAAACTTCACTTATTGTGCATTTTCACGTAATGCATCAACTCTCTCAAACAGCTTTTCCCTCATTTACCTACTCACTCAATCTGATACCATTTGCTCATTTCGGTTTAGGCATATTGACCTTTTTCACAATCCTGGATCCGTTCTGTCGATCTCCAACCTGCTCCTCCTCTCGCTCTCCTACCCGCTCTCGCTCTCCCACCCGCTCCCGCTCTCGCACCCGCTCCCGTTCCCGCTCTCGCAACCGATCACGATCCCACTCTCGCACCCGCTCCCTCGCCCGCTCCCGCTTTCGTACCCGCTCTCGCCCTCGCACCCGTTCCCGCTTCTGCTCCCCGCTCCCAAACCTGCTCCTGCTTCGGCACCCACCTTTGAACCCGGCTCCGCTCCCGTACACTCGACACACCCTCCTCCTTCCCCTCTGCTTCTCCTATTCGGGAGGCCAGCGCCGCGGGCGCCCTCTAATGAGGCGGGCAGCGATTACCGTTTCGTTCCACCCACGCGCAGCGCTGGCGGCGGCGGCGGCGGCAGCAGGGAATTGTTTTGCGCTGCTCCAGTCTCGCCGCTGCTCGGCTGCAAGCGCGCGAGCGAATCGCCGGCTTACAATCAGAACGCGCCGCCGCCGCCCGCATTTCCACACGAACACAATTCATTGCGGAGCACTGTCAGCGCTAACGATAAAGGGAGAACGAGGAACGTTTTAACGATCCGGTGAATATTGAACGTCCTTGCCTTATAAGAGCTCTTTGACCGAGTTCATTTCAGATAGGGCGCGTAGAAAAATAAGTAAATGAGTAACACACGTTTAATTGTAAAAACATTCTTATCGATATTCTAACATTCACAATGATTCTCTACGTTTTAAAGCTATGTATCAAATCTTCAATATAATTTCTGATTGTTTTTCATCCAATGTTGTGCTTTTGAGATAAGCTACAAAATTCGTTTCTGTGTTTCAAGGAGATTTTCATACCAATTTACGTCAAGATAAATAACACGTGGGATCATGAAATAGAAACCTAGTCTTTTTAGGGTAAAATGATGTATTTGCAATGGTGGCAAATGGAATATTTATTCGTACCAAAGAGAGAGAGAAAACGAACGCAAATTAAAGCAAATGTTCGCATACGTTGAGTACACTGACAAATGAATAAACTGTACTTGTTAGAGATAGAAAGGGCATGTGCTTGACGTGCACCTGAACCATGTCTACTGACAGTAATTAATTCTGAAAAATTACAATAATCAGAACCCATGTCATTTATACAAGTGTAATTTCCCAGCTCATGTTTTATTCAAATGTACTGCTTGTCACGTGAATCACTTATACGTGAAACACTAAAGCTTAACTTATTTATTCGAGAATATACATAATAAAACATAAAAAATCCTGACATGAATACTCTGTGAATCCATTAATGAAGACGTAAAACGCACACAGAGCGTTCCGAAACGGTCCAGCACTAATCAGTATTATGAAGAAAACGTGCAGCCAATACGTTTCTTTCGTATCAGTTTTACCCACGCGATTAAGGTCATCTGCGAGTTTGTTCGACGGCACACGCAAAAAGAAACAGATAATGGATTGTCACGAACTGGAAACAGCTGATCCCACCGGGACCCGAGCTGGGAATCTTCTTTCATCCAGACATGCATAAGCGACTGAATTATGAATAAAACTTTTGCATTCGTGACATGCAAAATTTAATGATTTTATAGCGATCAACGATCTCTGCATATATTGGCGATATCGGGATAAAATTGGCGTGCATTGGTATAAAAACCTTGTATGTGAGCCCAATAACGGGGTGTAAGAAGGTCCTCGTAAACTCTGCCAGTTCTACCACCGTACTCTAACCATCACCGCCACTAGCTCTGCCGGCGTCGAATCCACCGCCGTGTCGTCTGAATCTCCTCATTTGCATGCTAGCCCGCCGCGCGACGGAGGTCCGCCCGACCCCACACGCGCCGCCATCTTGCGGAGACCTCCGACCTCTACGCCTCCCCCCCTCCACCCTCACAGTCCCTCATCCCGCCTTCCCTTCCAGCTACTCCGACCCGCCTCCCCTCTCAACAAGTGCTCATTATCAGCCATACAGCACACATTAGAGGATTATTTGATTTGCTCCCGTCTCGCGACCTATAAATCCACATCAAGGAACTATTAACGGAGTGAGAGAGTGTTGAACTCGGGCACGCCAACTACTGCGTCATAAGTCACGTAAGTGTAGAGTATGTTATATTCCGTATATTATATTATGCTCCTCCCAAGTTCTAATTCCCCCGTTATGCGTAATTGTGATTGTGTGTGTGTGAGAGAGAGAGAAAGTGGGAGAAAAGTGAACAAGAATGGGGAAGGAAAGGTATCTGGTGATCCGTAGCCCTTTCGTTAAGATACTGCTACAGCATTCACTCGGCATTGGTAGACGAAACTACGCAAAACTAACCATCAGCTACCAAATGAAATTTTAGTCACTTTTCAAGTAACATTTTCTAATATTTTTACGATATTAGCTTACTTCCGGGCTTATATGCCCTGGTACAGTTGGTGTAGAAGGAAAAAAAGCGTCATTCTTACGACAATCGTACATATTTGATTCATTTATGTTATTGTTTTGTGACCACATTGAAACATTTAAGAACAATAGTCGAACAGTGAACAGCCTTCCCAATAACTTCCCAATATAGTTCAAAACATGACGTTCGAAGTACGTATAAAAAAGACCACGCGTCAGCAATCTCGCGGCACCGCTCCGCGCGCGCGACGGTCAATTTACGCGCGAGGCCGCCGCGAGGCGAAGCAAGTTGAACGTCAGATTTATAGAAAGTAGACAGTAAACAGTATTGCGGAGCTGATATCAAGTGGCGCACCGGGTCGTTACGCGTGCCGCTTTACGGTGGAAGTTAGCGGCGGATGGAGGCAGTAAGACGGCGGTTGAAAAGGTCGCGCCGTGCCGCGCCGCGCCACACCGCAGGTGGTCGGGAGGCACAATCGATTTCAGCGGGCTCCGCCGAGTGGTTGCGTGAGCGCCCGCGGGGGCGTCGCTAAAGGCGAAGTGCCACGGGATGCAAGATGACCGTGAATGCGTTTCTGGAGGACAATACGAAAGGAAAGGAAAGGGAAAGGAAAGGAAGGAACAAAGGGTCGAATAATACAAAGGAGAGGCTGTCGAAAGGAACATTTTGACCATAAATAATGTTATGACGCGTAGAATAGAAGATGGTGAATGATGTAATCAGGGCAATATCCAAGTATCATTTATCACCATAGGGACGTGGTGCAAACTGAAAGGTCCTAAAGAAGGCGAAAATAAAGGGAAACATAACTTGCAAAATGTCATGATGAAGAAGGGAAGGAAAAAGGGAACCCAGAGGTCCAAGACGAATTGAGAATCGTAAAATCCAAATATGAACATTATAATTACAAAGAGGCGAAGATAGGTCATTCACGGAGAAGAAGCAATGATAAAAATAGACACGTATTCCCAACGACGCAAGGGTATAAAGAAAGGCGCGAATACAAAAGAATCATGCTAGAATGAAGTACGATGACAGGGCAATTTGATGGAGAATGAATATATGGTCCGAAGAAACTTAGTTTATGGAGTCAAGAAATCGCTAGCGTGAGCGCTAGACTCATAGGCAATACACAGCAGATACAATACACAGGCATCGGCAGGAGAGAGTGGGCGACTGTGGCGAAAGTAGTGTCAGGGGGCGACAAGGAACGACAAGGGGGGCAGCAGAGTTCTACAAGGAGTTGACAGGAGGCGACAGCGAGCGACAGGAGGCGACAGGGGGCGACAGGGGGCGATAGGGAGCGACAGCGGGCGATCAGGGAGCGACAGTGTTAGGCGACAGGCGAGCGACAGGGAGCGACAGGAGCGACAGGGAGTGACAGCCGGGCCCGATAGGGGACAGGAGGCAAGAAAGGGCGCCAAGCGGGTTTACACGCGGGCGACATGTGCTCCACAGCGACAGGACGCCAACAGGATAGTAGGATCGGTAGGAACCGGGACAGTCAGGGTCGCGTAGAGGCGGTACTGAGCGAAAGAAAGGGCGACCAGGGCCTGGCCGGGGCGGTCGGGACGCCGGAGGCGGCAGGCCAGGGCAGCGCGAGCAGCGGGCCGGGCGGCGCGGGCGCATAGCGGCCGCCGGTTGACGTCACGAGACGCGTCGCTCATTAGCGAGAGATGGATCGCCTTAACAGTCAGGCGGCGCCGCACGCGAGCGCCCGCGCTGCCGCAAGACGCAATAAAATACGCCCTTGTCCTCGCCCCGCGCGCCATCCTTACCCCGCGCCTCCGAAGCGAACACGCCCCGCTCTCCCGCAGCACCACCGCACACAATGAGCAAGGGAGAGAAGGACGGAAGGAAAAGATAATGCGCACGAGGGGACGGAAGGGAAAAACAAAAATTCAGGGCAATTAGAGTAAAGAATGAGAAAGAAAAAAGGAAAGAAACAAGTGATAGAACTTACATTTCTACATTTTGGTCTCTGGTCTGTAAACTGTACATTTTGTCTCCGGATCCAATAGTAGTACAAATGGGATATGATATAAATTGGCATCTGATCGAAATTTATGACAGTCAGAACCCCTTTACTCATCTCGTATTGCAGATACATTTACCCAGTAACACTAGTACACCATTCTTTTTCCGTTTAACTAAACAAAACTTGTCGCAAAATACTTTGTAACTCCAATTAATAATATGCTGTTCAATAAATGAAGAGTATTTAGAAGTGCATGCTGTAGATATATGCTCATTGAACACCACTGACACTACAAGTTTCGAGGAACGAGTATCATGCATTCCGATTAGAACGGCTGTTTGTTGTGACTTCAAGGATAAAAAACAAACTCTCAGGTGGCATTTCCAGCGGTACGTCTGTAAGCAGCACTTACTCGACGCGTAGCCCGCATATCGCACCTAACCACTCTCGCCCCGCAACATAGCTGATCGCTAGAAGCCACCTCCCAATTCGTACCACCCTGCAGGTTGCGCCGCCAGCTGTCATCGCATCAAACACAGCTGGAGCTAGGCTGTCGAAGAGCATCTCGCGCAAACCCCCGAGCTTTGCAGGGAACAACTTTCTCGTAGTGCTTCACCCGTCTCGCATCGGCGCCTGTCTACGCGATGAGTCGAAGCACAAACGAGCAATCGACAGAACACGTAACGAGGTTCCGCGAAGCCCAGGCGGGTTTCGCGTTCCGTCCAAAACGCTTTTCGAGAAATACCCAGGCTTCTGCCGGATCATAGCGGTTATTTTCGTCGCCCCGATGCAATCACGTAAATTTCACCGGCAAATTACCAGCCATTACCGCGAGGAAGAAATTACCATTCCTTCCTTTGGCGGTCGGCGGGAGGCGCGTAGTCGCCGGCCGAAGCGGAGGCACCGCGCGCGGCGGCGGAGGTGGCGACGCGGCAACCGCTGCTGATGGCAGGCGACGGAAGTAAGGCTGGGGAGGAGGAGGAGGAGGTGGTGGGGGAATGGGATGGAGGAGGTGTGGTGGAGGAAGGTGGTGTGGTGATGGTGTGGTAGTAGTGGTGGTAGTGTGGTGTAGTGGTGGTGGTGGATTGGTGCGAGGAGATGACCGGCGCGCGCTTGCGACAGGTATAGCCGGTCGCTATGGCAGGGAAAGCGATTTGAGCTACGGCAAAAGATTAGCGGAGGACTATGTTAGGAATAGGGTGGTGACTTCGGCAGAAGAGATTAAGAGGTGGCTGCGGCAGAGGTAGCGTGGCAACCGCAGGGGGTAAGGATGGGCTACGGCAGGGACAGTGGGAGGCTAGGCCACGGAGCAGTGTGGCTACCGCAGGATAGAATGGCTAACGACAGGGCTAGCGGTGGCTACGCAGAATTAACGGGCGCAAACCGGGCAGGGATGGTGTGGATGATTGATGATACAATAATAGCACCAACGACGGCACCAAAATCTGTAATTCTGGCGGAGTAGAGCGGAGAAGAACGCAAAGAGAAGACTGGGAGGACTGAGAGTTTTATGTAGCGGAGGCCACAACTGTGTATTGGTGTCGGCGGGCAGTAGTGGTGATGAATAAGCGGAGATGCCCTCGCGCGCCGGAAGTGACCGGCGCGCCGGGCGGGCGAAGGACTTCCGGTCCAGCTGGGGCACGCGCGGGGCGGGCGGCGGCTGCCAGGCCATGTCCCACTGCGGAGCTCGGGGCACGTGCGAAGACGTGGTGCGGGCCCGGAAAGCTCTTGTGCTCTTATTCATTAGAGAGGTCGTAAACACACTATGCCTTTAGTAGGGTACATAATGTCAGTCCCGCAATGCAACTAGTAAATGTTATTCTTACATGGTGATAAACGATGGACACTGTTTTAAAGAAACGGAAGTAATCATACGCGAAGTGTGTCATTTTCACATATTGAAACATTGAGAATGAAGGTTCAGATATAGGAAAATTCGAAAATAGACAATTTATTAACGCAAACAGATTTTATACGAAGTAAATGTATTTTGCTAAAAACGAAATAATACACTGTCTTATTTTTATACAGCACAAGATGTGAAATGTTTAATATTAACTTGGACTCGAATAAACAGCCTGGCATTCATCTTTTAATTGCGGGAAATTTATAGTATCTGAATTGACCTATTAGGGAACAGACAGTAGGTATCCCCCATACTACATAACTGTTTTTCGACAAGAAAAGTATGAATTTACAAAAATTACACAGCAGCATAAACAAACCCCTAACATCAAACTGACACACATTTCTGTAAAAAAGTATCTCCCTTTCTTCCAATATGGTAATATTTTCAATTTCAGGATTTTTATTCCATCAAAGATTCCCTTCGTTTTCCCTAAACAATTACTCTTAGTTTCTAGAAAAAAATAATCAATAAAACGTACAATTCATTGATTTTAGTTTCAAATTACTGTTGAATGTTTGCGTTGTAACCAGGAAAGTAGGTTAGTCAGCCAACGATAAAATACTGAGAATGGATTATTCCCAATCTTCGATTCTTTAATATCTGAATTCCCTATTAAATCAACTCGTGGAACATAAGCCGCAATAGAGTACTGAAGGGATTCAAACGAACTTTTCAAACGAGCAAATAAAGCAATCACAATCAAATATAGCCCTTTATTCTTTCGTAGAAAATAACACTCAATTAAATCCTCAAACGCAACGCCAACATAAAGAAACAGTTCAAGCATTCATCGGTTAATCGCCAAATGGTGTCACGTCAACCTGTCGAAAACAAGTGTGCCGATCGAAACAAACAAAATAAATTACCTCTATCGCTCGAAACAATAAACATATTGGACGCTGCGAGCTCGCTTCCGCAATTGGCGTTATCCACCGGCGGGTCTTGCCTCGGCGACTTCCCCTGCCCGGCCGCGGGTCAGTGGCCCAGCCGCGATCGAACAAAACCACTTGAGTAACCGTGACCCGCCCCACCCCACTCCACACTCGACCCGTCGACCGAACACACGATTTGATCGTCTTTCGTTGCCAGTGGGCAATATTCCACCGTCAGGAGTTTTATTATTTTAATTTGTTTGTGCAAGCGACGCGGCGCGGCCTGGCTGTGCTTCAAGGGGCGCGCGCGGCGGCGGTGAGGCATTGAGCGGGGCGACGGCAGCGCGGTGCATTATGCATGGGGGACAGTGGAGCGGCCGAGCGACGCAATAAAATACTCGACACGTCATTAATAAGCGACCGGCAGAGAAATAATCGAATATTAACAGGCTGGAGATGAAAACCGGAACACGTGGCCGGTGGGCTCGTTTAATAGAGCGACGCATCTGCCCGAATACACTTCCCTCAGGGGGTGGCAACTCCACTTAACGGTTCTTTGCAAACACCGACATATTCTTCAATCGGTCTGTGTTTGTAAAATTAAAAGTTCGGAAATTTGCTTACCTGATAGTTCATATATGTTTTTAGATTTCCGTTTTTTTCAAATCGAAACCGGTGTACATTCCCAGTTTCACAACACGAGAATCAAATCAATTAACCATGAATTAATTTCACTGCTAAATAACTCTCTTGGCGTACATTGATTTTTATTTGGCCAAACTTCCCCTAGGTCACCTATTAAATATAAAAAGGTATTTTGTGGAGAAGAAAACTAGTCATTACTGAGTTTGCCAATCAGTATTTATTGAGTTAACTACTATTTACACTGTAAACATACTGCTTTTTAAGGATCAGAATGAATGACGGATGCGAAAAAGATGCGAACATATTCTTTTACCTCCGCCTAGCTGGGCCGCGTGACGCGAAGTCCAATTTTTATACTCTGAATCTGGGCGGACACCATCGGCACGATATGTATTACGCGCAGGAAAACGTAAGGGATTACGGCTACAAGAAAAACAGTTCACCGATATCATCCAGTGATTTCTGATGCTAGTCCACATCCGCACGTTACGAGTTCAAGTCTTGTGTTATTTAAATTCTTTTGAAATCCATGACATGTGCGTCCGCCAACGTTTGAGAGATGTTTGTTCAATTTAAAGAGAATTTCCCCGTGATATTATTTGACATTAGACTGAATCGCCACACAAAGTGCACATAGTGCAATCGCACAACCAAAGTGCAATCGGACGACAAAGTGCACTATCTCTTTTAAAATTACGGAGATAATTACTAACCAGCAACTATCCACACACCGAACACCGCTTTCCGAAAGCTACGGCTGTTAAAAGGGCATAAACATGTTTCGCCAGGAATGTTCATGTACCGCCAAGAACGTGGGATAAAACGACAAGTCCGAAAATCCGTTGTAATAGCGTTGCAAAGAAACTGTATATGAACATCACAAACATAAACACATTCCACACACATTATTTTATTTCTTCATGCATTTAGCACGCTAGTACACACTCGTGAGGGCAATAATTACACTGACTAGCACGTTTTCACAATTTTACTAATTATTATCCTTGGATTGCGGATTCAACCTATGTGACATCGCTGTGTATATATTTATACGGATCACCACCATGGTGAGACTTCACGTTGCCCACCCCAGTCATGACAACACAAATGGTGAGAAGCAATCATTGAATAATAAAAATATCCTGTGAAATGAGAGGGAATACGAAAAACGTCTGCAAACGTGAAAACAGACATTTTAAATTAAAAAAAAATGAACGATATATTAAAACTAGCGCCAAAAACTTCCGTCATTGCCACAAGTAACACTTGTAGGTGAACCGAAGAGAGGTCCCTGGAGGGACGCCAAGAAGACGCAACCTGCCACCCAGCGCGCCGCGATGCCCAGGCGACGGCAGGGCTTGTGGGCTGGCGGGCGGCCGTTTCAGGTACTGTGGGAGGCGCAGACATCCAACCGGTGCGGGTGCGGCGCGGCGGCGGCGGGCGGCGCCGGGGCGGGGGGTAGGCGCCGTGGGAGGTTGCCGCCGCCGCCGCCGCCTCAGAGCCGACGGTCGCCGGAGAAGCCCGGGCAACGCGAGGAGAGCCGAAGAGCTCAGATGGAAGCGAAAGTGCACGAGTAAAAAGAGTGTAGGGTGGTGGAGATGGTGACGGCGTGAGCCTTACAGTGGCTGCGGCGTCGGTGAAGGCGGAGGCGGAGGCGGCGGAGGCAGAGTCCGGAGGCAGGCGTTGCAGCGCACGCGGCTTTCGCGGCAGGCGGCGGCGCGGGTGGTGCTGGCCGCATCGCCGAGCGCTCCGTCAGGGAGGATTGGAGCTTTTCTTCGCATTCCCCCCTTAATATCCATGAAAGGGAGGCATCAGAAGATGGAACATCGAAGTTCGTCCGATCACTGGCGTTTCTGGAGTTTTCCACTTCCATTCAAAGGATGATTTAAAACGCTCGGTTTTAAGAAATGATGTGACAGTTTCCACAGTTACGAACTTCAGTTCTCATTTCGATTATTGTTATTTGTAATTTTATTATTATCATTTATCATTATTATATTATAATTAATTGGCATTGCCACATAAAACATTTCCACGAAACCACACTCATTAAAATTTGTGGTACATAAAAAACATATGGTAATTTTGATGTGTTGCGAGAGTTTTAGGCACTTTTTTAAAATTCATGCGGAGTAGACAGAATGAATTAACCAAAATACAATGAAAATGAAAAGTATTCAATATTGCAGTTTAATTTTTATCAATATTATTTTTTTTCTTCTTTCAGTTTTCGTTAGTCGAATGTCTAGGACATTTCTTCCGCAATGTAATCTCAGGACATCCAATTTAATGCTTGAAGGTGAGTGAAGCGAGGTCAATCACAAAAGAAAAGATCTGCTTTAGTTACTAGCTGATTACTTTTTACGTTTGAGAATGAAGGTTCGCCTTCACACCATAGTTTAATATCCTTCAAAAAGGCAGTCGTATTTCAAGAGGCTTTTCATTCCAGGGGCCGTCAATATCAATGTTATAACTGACCACGCGGCCACGAGTGAGCGCCATCAGGCCCGGCGTTTCCCCTGCCCTGGCAGGTGGCTGCCCCGCGCTGCGGAGCTATGAAAGGGCCCCGGGCCACTCACGCGGCCGGAGTGATTGCCCGCCATTATTGGCAGGGACGGCCGCCCCCAATGGCAGGAGAGCGAGAGCGAGCGAAGCGAGCGATGAGAGAGCGAGGAGAGAGAGAGGAGCAAGAGAGCGAGAAAGAGCAGAGGGGGGAGAGACGACTGCCACCCGTCCCACGGCTCGCGGGGGAAATCCCCCGCCGCCTCCCGGCACGCCCCCGCCCCTCCTCCCCGCTCGACAGGCAATCAGCGTCGGAAAGCACGCGGTATTCTATTGCCACGGGACGGGGCATTGCGGTTCATATTGGCATTGCTGCTTTATTAGGTTTGACAACGACGAGCGGCGAGGAGATTGGCGAGAGGAACTATCTGAAAGATGCAAGGTTGGAGGTTGAGCACACATCTGAGAGGGGGGGGAGAAAGAATCGTGGCACTTAACCGCGGAGGCAGAATATGGAGTTGAGCGGTGTTTTATGTTGGAAATCAGTGCATAGGCACGAAGGCACAAAACCGGGATATGCTAGAAGCAGTAATACCAGGTGAAACGTGATGGAGAGCTTATATCTGATCAGCAGATGTGACAGTCAGAGAAACGTAATGAGAAGTGTATTTAGGGTGTGAACCACCAAGCGAATTTATCGTTTAACGTGCTTCAATATCGTTTTAGTAAACGTGGGAATGCAGCTATATCCAAAACTAAATACCAAATAAACAACGTATTGATAGTCAAGAGTAAAAATGCGTGGTTTTTTAATACAAAAAATCGTTTTTTATGTAAAAATTAAAAATGCATAGAAAGAAAGCCTTTCAGACTAAACAGACAACATCTTTTCAAGTGGTACGATGACCCTGAAATTCTTTGGCCAATTAAGTGGTATTTCAATGGAAAATCGCCCCATAAAATCACCTACGGATCAACGCACAAAAGCAACACCCGTATATTTTACACTTCGGGACAGCACGGGGACGTAATTCGATGAAAATTGTCGCTTGACGCGAAATCGCTGCATCTATTTGCACAAGACACGAAACAATTCCGCAATTACCGAAAGAAACCCGGTCTTCATGATAATGAATGAAACCCAGAATGGACTGTGCATATGTATGGGATTAACCAAAACTGAGGACAGTGAAGGTTTTGCGTGATTGCCTCGTTTCAAGAAACCTCGGCCTTCCACGCGAAAGATTTGAGATGCGATAGTAAATATATTATTTCTCCATTCTCATTTCATCCCACAAAAAGTGAGTTTTCTTTCGAGAGTTTATAGAATTAACAGAAACGAAAAAATTTAGTAAATGTTTATGCCGTTTGAAGGATATAGAAACGCGTCAAAATCATATTTTTAAGGAGGAATACTCTTTTTTAATTCAAATTCAAATTAATCAAAAGATACCTCCAAACATAATATCCAGGCAACAAACCCCAGGAAAGTATTTCTCCAATATTTACGTCGTTTAGTCTGAGGAATCAAAACAACAGCAGCCACAGGTTTCACAAGGACTTTTAGTCGTGGAGAAACATCGAAGCTAATACACTCGAGTAAAATATTGTCCGCGAGGATGCGCACAGATCAAGATAAATTACATTTATGTATAACATGCCGTAACTGATAAAACACATTTTTATTCACCTCAAAGTGAAAAAAAGGTAAAAACGTGTATATTCATTTCCAATGGTTTGCATTTCTGTTGTGTTTATGACCAAAAACATTATTAAACGGGTATTAACATTCACGGAAAGCGATAAGCGTTTTTTTGTATGTGTTAAATTATCCAACATTTTCTACGCAAAATTCTCTTCTATAATGGCGGACGGGCCCCACCTTTCGCCACTCCTATTCTGGTGGATGAATCACTCAATTAAAATATAAGTAGGAGAGAAATATTATGGTGGTTCACCATTGGAGAGAACCATAAGGAAACGCCATGGGATCACAAAAAAGAAACCGAAAGTAAAATAATCCAATTCTTATGCATTAAGAAAAATTAATTCTGATTTACTCTTAAAGAACACGTCAATAGGTTGGTATCATAGATTTAAACCGGGATTAAGTTTTGACATGAATACAATTTTCGCTACTATTAAATATGGAAGATATCTATCTATCTATCGATCTATCTATCTATCTATTCTATCTATCTATCTATCTATCTAATCTATCTATCTATCTATCTATCTATCTATCTATCTATCTATCTATATATATATATATATATATTATTATATATATATAAATATATATATTAGCTTTACGCCTACTTCCAGCATAAGCCGTAAGCAGTACAAAGCTCTGTACTCCCGACCGGAGCCTTACGACCTTCCTCCTACTTTCTTGCCTCACGTTGCCGAAGTGTACCTGTATTATGCCTAGCTGTGCTGTGTATGGTCGTGCGTGTGGCATGCGTGTGTGTTACGTGCATCTTCATTCGATGAGCACATTCTCCGCGCATGCACGCACGTGCGTACAAGAGGAGCAAAGTGAATATTACATATACACGTTCTTTATCGGCGAAACTTTTTCATTACGACGTTGAAATAAATTCGATTCGAATTTGCTATTGAAGGAGGTGCAATAAAATTCGTGCCAACGTTTGTCACGCGCGCCCAAATGCATTTTCAATTTGGCGTGTCGAAACTGTGAGTTGTTTGAAGAATGAACGGTAAAGTATTACTTTGTTAGCTGAAATTAATTCGATGCGTTTGTTTTAGGTACCTTAAGATCTTTATTGTTATTTAGCATCACTGGAAAAAATTAGGATAACTGTAAACCAAAATCAAACCCCTTTGTTTACTTTGCCTCAGCATGTGAGCTCAATTAAACAAGAAAAACTTGTTAAGGTAAAACAGATTTACTAATTGTGTTTTGTCGTTAAGGTAGTTCATGGATCCTACAGCGTTATGCCAAGATATGGTCAAAACTCGTGCCACAAAACTACAAGGACAAGTAAAAAGGTTGTAAATTCAGGAAATACAACTAAATTTAATAATATTTCATGGCGTGACCGAAAGGAACGGAGGTTCGTTTCAGAGGCCCCACAGGGGAAAAAACCACGGCCGTCCATATTTTGTTTTTCATTTGCCCACCGCGACGGCAGCCGCGATCGGCGGCCGGCAGGGGCGGTCGATATGGAACAGCAGGGCCAGCGGGGGGCGCGGGGCGGCGGAGGAAAATGACGAGGGCGTGCGGGCAGGCGGCAGGGGACGAGAACCGAACCCGCTCAGCAGTCGCCGCTGTGGTTTTACGACGCAGATACCAGATTGAATGCGCCACCTAAAACGGGGAAAATCAATTGCAACGGCGGCGTGGCTGGCGTGGGGCGGGGAGAAACGAGTGGGGGGCGGGGTCAAAAACGGGAGGGCAGCGAGACAAGGGCGAGGCGGGCTCGGGGTGTGGATGCTTGAGAACAAGACAGGCAGGGCGGTCATGTGAGTGGAAAACAGGGCAAAACCACTGGTGTGGGTGAGGCGGGGATGTGTAAGGCGGTGGTGCGAGTGGGTCGGGATCAGGGGCGGTGCGAAGAGTGAACTAGACTGTCGGAGGGGTGGGGGGGGGGATACGAGTAGAACCGGAACGGCCGCCCGCGGGGCCCACGGGAAGGTTTGGCGTGAGTGGTGCTCGGCGGGGAGGGTGCTAGATGGCGGTGGGGGGTGCGTGCCTAGGCGGGGGCGAGGAACAAGATGGCAGGATCAGCGATACGGGTGGGAACAGAGGCGGGGCAATACCAAGGAGGGATTGCTGCGTGCGGACAGGCGGTTAGCTACTTGCAGCTCTCGCAAGGGCAGTCTGCCCTGCGAACGGCCTTCCGGGTGGAGTTACGCTTGCAGCCCTTCAGGCTTTCAAAACCACGGAAACGCAAAACTGGACACGGCACCAGGAAGATTTCTTTCTGGCATGTCTCGTCAGCTCACAAAAGCATCAGTTACGACTATTAAAGGTACGCGAACGCTAGCGGAAAGACGAAGATCCAGATGAATTTGAAACCAAGCTGTTTCGATTCATGAAAAATTTTATTCTCACACAAAAATGTACATATTTTGATCTTTTTAAACCAGGAGACTCAAATTCTACCATTTACGAGAAAGCATACTATGATGAAGACATGGAGCTTTGGTGAAAAAATATTTTAAAAATTTCCACCACTTTTAAAAAATATCAAAAGATATGTTTAGGTCTAAAATAATCGTGCCCACAAATTAAAAACCCGTTACATGCCAGGCATTTACACGACCTCGACTACGTCCAATGTCAGTTTTTACCCCGAACTGTTTAACTTCCACACGCGTTATGCAACATAAGCGGATTGCCTCCCCTGATTGCCCGGAGGGTTCAGCCAAGCCCCCTCGCTTCCTTCCGCTTCTACAACGAGCAGCAGCAGCAGCAGCAGCAGCGCGTTTGAGAGGCCGGCAGAAAAAACGAGGCGAAGCGCCGCGCATTAACTCAAGTGAGAGGAAAATGGTTACTAATTTATGTATTTTTTAAAAAATGAGCTTCATTACATAAACCACGATATTCAGAGTTCCCTCACTACTCCCCGGTCCATAGGGAACAAGCATGTTTATGTAAACAACAGCTCGTCTGGCCAATGAGATGTATAACAGAGCGGTATAAAGCGATCTCGAACGCCATTTTTTTCGACGTCCCTCACGCGGGCACTCGCGATTAATCTGCTTTCGCTATATTAAGACGGCCAATTGGATTGAAAATAATCGCTGCAAACAATGAGGGGTGGTTGCTTGATGGAAGGCGAAAGATCTTGCGAAGAGGAGAAAAGACGCATCGAGGAGAGAAAAAGGAGGGATTGGGAGAAAAAGGGAGTGTGAGAAGGGCCAGAAAATGTCGAGAAAAAGCGAAAGAGGAGAAAATGAGCAGGGGAAAGAAGCTGGTGAGAAAAGAAGATACAGCCGTAAAAAAGCGAGATGAATACGAGGGACGTGGAGGATTGGGGATGGAAATGAGTAGGAAATATTAAAGGCGTGAGAGATGCAAAAGAAGAGGGGACGCCACCTAAGGACGGGGAAGGGGGAAAAGAGGCCAAGAAGAAAAAGGAAGAGAGGAGCAGATTAATGAGCCGCGTGTCAGGGCCGTGTACTCGAGCACAGTCCCTCGACCGAGAGCCAGGCGAGGTGAAAATTTAGCAGGAACATATTACACCGTCGCGGGAGAAGTTAAGGTACACGAAAAGCCCTTTAATTAAAGCGATGCGCGGGGATTCCTTTAACAAACTTTCGAGCAACTTCCAGCTCCGCGCCGCCCGCCCGCCCCGCCGCCCGCCGCTGCCGCCGCCACCACCGCGCCGCCGCCGAGGGCTGTCGTTCGTGGGATTCTGACGACGCGCTCCGCCTACGCGTGGCTCGACGACCGCACTCGCCTCTGACGCAGAGGCGGGTTAACGCTGACGAACACAAAATACACGCGTCGTAAGAAATTCTTGGAAAGGGGCAGGATTGAGACGCTGGCGTGAAAATATTAATAATTCTCTCGCGACTTCGGTGATAGTAATTTCTTGGGCACATAAACCGTAATTGAAAATAAAGCAAACACACAGTCAGAAAACGGAGAAGAGACTTCAGTTTATCTTAATTTTGTTCAGTATGAAAATATTGGTCCACTTTCATTGGTTGTTCCCGGCCTCTCTACACTACAACCCAATGCTATAAATTGTGCTTTTTAAAACTAGCAATAGATACTAGCGCAACGTCTTTGGATCGTCATTAGGAGAGAAAACATCTAAAAGACTCGCATGGAAGATAAAGAACAGTCAATGCCTAGAGAGGCTATTAACTCTTCATACTTAATCGAGAAAAATTGCGATTACTCAAGCCGCAACTACCTCGCCTTTCCAGGGTGTGCACAATTATGGAATGTATGTAATTTAATTTCCTATCACAAACACTTTCAATAAAACAGATCCTCTGAAGTTCTTCCAGACGTCAGTCTCATTAAAACCGAAAAAAAAACTCGCAACATCAAACCAGAACGACTGACATTCTCCTGAACTACCGAAAACAACTGTTCCTATTGGCAGTATTTTATTCGCGACGGTCTAATCTGCACCCACAACAAATGTAAGCGCGCACCCACTCTGACAGGTGTCTTCAAACAACAGGCCCCGTTGGCGGTGTCCCGTTCGAGGGCCTCCCCAATCTACCATCTGCGCGCGGGCGCCGCCCCTCCCACAGGACTCCGCAAGTCGCCGCCGAGAGCTGCACGAAAATACGCCGCCGCCGCCGCGAGAGCCCTTTGTACCGGCCCAAAAGACGGACGGGGCGAAATGTTAAGGACTGTCGCCATTTGCGCGTGACATTCAAGGGACTCTTTGTGGGGCAGCCGACAGGCGACTGAGAGGGCGGGGCAGAGGACCGAGAAGAGTTGGGGGGGTGTAGGGGGAGAGGCGGGGCATGGAGGAGCCAAAGGGTGGCACCCAGCCATCCATCCGACGCGCACAAAGAGGAGAGAGAGAGGAGAGAGAGAGAGAGAGTAAGCGGAAGCAGGGAGGAAGCGAGAGGCTGCAGGAGGGTCAGAGCTCGCAGATCGCAAACAAGGCTGGTGGCCGCTATCCTTCTTGATCCACCGGCAGCAGAAGTGCAAGAGGGTTCGACGACGCAAAGAAGAGGTGCCGGGCCGTTGTAGGAATGGGAGAAAGAAGAAACAATTTTAGACAGACAGTGGGGAAAAAGAAGGAATTGGCAGGGGACGGAATGTCAGGCCAGATCAGAAGGAATGGCAAGGGCCAGATTCAGGCTAAACCAATTTATGAGAATTGTAAAGAAATAAAACAAATGCTGATCCACAAACTTCGTTCGAAAAGAGCGACATTTTTAACTTCATTCTCATTCGTTATATAACATATTTTTTTGAGTGTACACTTTCAATGAACACCGCCAATTTCTTGAAAATGTCGCGGGGCATTATCTTTGTTATAATGTTAATTTTTCTCCTACCCTACCTCGTGAATTCTCCACTCTAAAGAAACGCTTAAAAACTGCAAAAGTATTGAGGAGAGTAAACAGGTTGAGTGGATCCTTTCTTCTAAATAACTCTCGAGGGTAAACGGCAGATCAGAGCGAAAGGAACCGCAAAAAAGGCCAGAGGGTAATAAATCGCGGATTTGAACGAGTACACGCCAGAAAAGACGAAGAATTCATTGACTGATTGAAAATTTCGTGTTTGCGGGCATTGTCAATAGCTTAGTATGTGATTGCTTTAGTATAATGTTTTAAAAGGCTTTAGTATGTTAAAAATAAAGGCATTCAATTCAATAAATTTCAATTAATTAGTGGCTAACTTAATTGGCATTAGTGGCTTAAGTGTAGTAAATGTCAGAAGTGAAAGAATCCCTCTCCGACTGATGTAATATCCAACACCGACCTTACATTTTCAGCTCGCCGCGGGTGTCCCCTCTTCTGTGTACCTCCACCAGTGTGCGAGGGTCGTGTTTGAACAAGTGAGTGGAAAAAGGCAGAGGAGATTCCAAAGTGGAAGGGAAGATTGGTGCGAGATTTGCGTCAATTTGTTAAGGTTCTCTGCGAAATTCGCCTGGCCTTGGACAAAAAACAAAACAGGTAAATCTCTCAATCAAGAGCCGCTACACATTACCGTTGGGACAAGCGTCTGATTTCGATGTATCTACTAGACGAAAAACCCGCTGCTATCGAACTCATCTTCACGAACCCCCTTCACCGACACACCAGTGGCAGCAGTTGCTGCACCGCGCTAGCAGGGAAAGAAGCAAGGAGGCACCACGGCATCACAAACCCCTTTAGTCTGAAGGAAAGGCCGCCCTTTAAGTTACCCGGAATCTGGAGTGGAGAGTCGTATAGAGGCAACGTGAGGTGAGGTGTTTGATGCGAAGTAATCATGGCACCCGCATCCGAATTGTGTTTGCCCTCGGCGAGAACACCGTGCACTTTATAGCAGATCCAACGCAGAGATAACTGTCACCACGACACACGGACCTCCTCAATAATGATCCGCACGATAATGCAAGCATATTCACGTGAGAAAATCTCTCACCTCGCCAGTCCGATGATTCCCTTCGACCCTATACACCCCCTGCTCCACTACGGAAGAGAAAAGTTTGACACCACCACTTTGCATCCCCGCCTCAACTAAGATGTACTTGCCCATTTGCCCGCGCTCGAGCGCGCTTTGGCGGTAACATTTATCGTTTGTATGAAATAGTTCGGATGTAACGTCAATTAAGCTCCGAATAGCAACCTGAAATCAAGTCATGGAGACTATCGCAATCCACTGAAATGGCACCAATGCAAGCCTCACCCACTCGACAGATCATCCCACACCAACTTAAAACTCAGCAATATATTTGGAAATCTCACAACGCTGCTTTGGTGGTATCCTGTCAGCCATCTCCCGCACTCTAGACCCGTACGTGGGCAGCATATTGCTCTGACGCCGATAACTAATGCGAACAATTATCCGAGTGTTCTCTATTCTTAGCCTAAAACACGTAAATGTAAATCTCTGCGAAATTATGGCACAATATGCGAGACTAGCACAGTTTCAAATACACTCTCTGCCTAAAAGAGGATTCCCCCCTCATCAAAGAATGTGAGAGAAATCTTTTCACGTAAGCTATTGAATCGCTTCACTGCAGGTCGGAACATACCTAGAAAATAGATTTCCTATCCTCAACTCAGTTACAGTTCCTCACGAAAGTGATTTCGGAATCTTTGATGCGTCGTCTGGTCAGTCGACTGAGTGATATTAAGGATCGTTTATGGTGCAATAGATCACTGCTGACAGGGCTCAGCCGCCTCTATAACATATATTAGAATTCACTCGTTCTCTTTCAACTGTTAATTAGGCTGATCTGAATTAACTATTTATGTCGTGTTGCGCCCATTCTAGACATAAAGTGTAAAAATTGTCACCTGACGCCAAATTTTGGGACACACGACATGAACCTCACTCTCTGAGCCGCTGGTATTGATCTGGGATTGGTGAGATAGTCGGCATCGGCAAAGCACCGCTATGATACAGACGCTTTTTCCTTATACACGCTACGCGTATTCTCATATTTGGACAGACTTGTGCCACGTATTGTCTCCTTCCCCCTCCCCCCTTCCCCCTCCCCCCTCCCCCACATGCCGCGCGCACGGTGGGCGGAGCGCGAGGGCTACAGCGAACCGTTGGCGGCGGAATGACGAATTTACAAAGGGTCGTTGTGTTTGGGCCGACGTGTAAGGGACCAGTTCCGGAATAAATAGCGTCCTTTATAATAGAATAAATTTCATAAAAAATTCACCTATGTAGTAGTAAGCGTATCTAAGCATGGAGTTTCGTCTGAGGAGAATTACCATTCTTTTATTTATATGAAAAATCTACCTGTTTATAAAATTTATATTAATTTAGACCATTTTCGTGATGTGATACCCTAATTTTATCGAGCAAATCTGCATCCGACGTCCACAATGAATTACCGCTTCGCAAATCTTACCAGAAAAGCAGAAACAAAAATCAATTCGTTCAAATGTTGTAGTGTTCCATAGCGAGTTAGGGAGCGGAGTCATTGTATTGATCGCGCAATGTAATCGTCGAAAACTTGTGAAACAACAAAGCAAATTTATTGCTTTCATTTCGGAGCGCAAGTCTTACATCGCAGTACAAACCATTCACACCGTTGCGCGGAAATTCACAAGCGACGACGACGATGCACGATGTCAGGTACGCATTTCCGCGTCGCCGCCGCGGCGCAAATCGCAGGGGCGTAAATTGTGTTTCTGGGAACATACCAACATATTTTCTGAAGTCGACTCTTATAAAAAAATGTGAAAATCCTCTCGCGCCCCGTCGGCAAGCCAGAAGGAATCTAGGCAGTGTCGACAAAAGAAAAACATAATGCGCCAGAGGGCTCACTCTAGCTTTTGCTCTCTCTCACTCCCTCACTCACTTCCAGGGCGAGGAAGAAAAAAGAGGAAAGAAGAGGTGGAGTGGTGGAAGAGAGGATGGATGGAGTACGGAGACGGAGAATGAACGGGGTATCCCCGCAGTGGCGTTCCGCTTGAAAAAGCGCTTGCTACTGTTGCTGCGTTCTGCCGCCGCTCCGCCACCGCTGCCCCATCTCAACCACCGCCACCGCCGCCGCCGCCCGAGGCGTGATCAGTCTGCTCGGCGGCGGGCAAGCGAGGCGAGTGAGTTTCCAGAATCTATCTCCTCCCGTTCTCCCCCTTCCCGCCCT
>BOPP01000040.1:2816271-2828721 GCA_017312745.1 Gryllus bimaculatus | reverse complement strand
GCGGGGTCAAAACGGGAGGGAGCTGGAGCAAGGGGCGAGGCGGGCTCGGGGTGTGGATGCGAGAACAAGACAGGCCAGGGCGGTCATGTGAAGTGGAACAGGGCAACACTGGTGTGGGTGAGGCGGGGATGTGTAAGGCGGTGGTGCGAGTGGGTCGGGATCAGGGGCGGGAGAGTGAACTAGACTGTCGAGGGTGGGGGGGGGGATACGAGTAGAACGGAACGGGCGCGGCCACGGGAAAGGTTGGCGTGAGTGGTGCTCGGCGGGAGGGTGCTTAGATGGCGGTGGAGGGGTGCGTGCCTAGGCGGGGGCGAGAACAAGATAGGCAGGGATCAGCGATACGGGTGGGAACAGAGGCGGGGCAATGACAAGGAGGGGTTGCTGCGTGCGGACAGGGCGGTAGCTACTTGCAGCTCTCGCAAGGCAGTTGCCCTGCGAACGGCCTCCGGGTGCGAGTTACGGCTTGCAGCCTTCAGGCTTCAAAACACGGAACGCAACTGGACACGGCACGCAGGAAGATTCTTTCTGGCATGTCTCGTCAGCTTCACAAGCATCAGTTACGGATTATTAAGTACGCGAACGCTAGCGGAAAGACGAAGATCCAGATGAATTTGAAACCAAGCTGTTTCGATTCATGAAAAATTTATTCTCACACAAAAATGTAACATATTTTGATCTTTAAACCAGGAGACTCAACATTCTACCATTTACGAGAAGCAAACTATGAAATGAAGACATGAGCTTTGGGGAAAAAATATTTTAAAAAGTTCACCACTTTTAAAAAATATCAAAAGAATGTTTAGTCTAAATAATCGTGCACATTTAAAAACCCGTTACATGCCAGGCATTACACGACTTCGACTACTCCAATGTCAGTTTTTACCCCCGAACTGTAAACTTCCACACGCGTTTGCGACATAAGCGGTTGCCTCCCCTGATTGCCCGGAGGGGTTCAGCAGAGCCCCTCGCTTCCTTCCGCTTCTACAACGAGCAGCAGCAGCAGCAGCAGCAGCGCGTTTCGAGAGGCCGGCAGAAAAACGAGGCGAAGCGCCGCGCATTAACTCAAGTGGAGAGGAAAATGGTTACTAATTTAATGTATTTTTAAAAAATGAGCTTCATTACATAAACGATATTCAGAGTTCCCTCACTACTCCCGGTTCATGGGAACAAGCATGTTTATGTAAACAACAGCTCGTCTGTCGCCAATGAGATGTATAACAGAGCGGTATAAAGCGATCTCGAACGCATTTCTTTTCGACGTCCTCTCACGCGGCACTCGATTAATCCTGCCTTTCGCGTATATAAGACGGCCAGATTGGATTATGAAATAATCGCTGCAAAACATGGAGGGGTGGTCTTGATGGGAGGCGAAGATCTTGCGAAGAGAAAAGACGCATAGAGATGTATCGAGAGAAGAAGTAGGATGTGGGAGGAAAAAGGGAGTGTGAGAAGGGCCGGATAATGGGTCGAGAAAAAGGGAAAAGGAGAAATGAGAGGGGAAAGAAGTGGTGAGAAAAGAAGATACAGCGTAAAAGCGAGATGAATACGAGGAGGAGAGGAGGGGATGGAAAGATAAGGAATATTAAAGGTGAGGATGAAAAGAAGAGGGGAACGCGCTTAAGGACGGGAAGGGGAAAAGAGGCAAGAAGAAAAAGGAAGAGAGGGAGCAGATTAATGAGCGCGTGTCAGGGCCGTGTACTCGGCACAGTCCCTCGACGAGAGCCCAGGCGAGGTGAAAAATTAGCAAGAGAATCATTTACACCGTCGGGGAGAAGTTAAGGGTACACGAAAGCCCTTTAATTAAAAGCGATGCGCGGAGGATTCCTTAACAAACTTTCGAGCAAACTTCCAGCTCCGCGCCGCCCGCCCGCCCGCTGCCGCCGCGCGCCCCACCCCGCGCCTGCCGCCGAACTGTCGTTCGTGGGATCTGACGACGCGCTCCGCGCTACGCGTGGCTCGGAGCGACCGCTCGCCTCTGACGAGGAGGCGGGTTAACGCTGACGAACACAAAATACACGCGTCGTAAGAATTCTTGGAAAGGAGGCAGGATTGAGACGCTGGGTGAAAATATAATAATTCTCTCGCGAACTTCGGTTGATAGTAATTTTCTTGGCACATAAACGTAATTGAAAATAAAGCAACCACACGTCAGACAAAGCGAGAAGAGACTTCATTTGATCTTAATTTTGTTCAGTATGAAAATATTGGTCACTTTCATTGGTTGTTCCCGGCCCTCTACACTACAACCCAATGTATAAATTGTGCTTTTAAACTAGCAAATAGAGTACTAGCAACGTCTTTGGATGCTGTCATTAGGAGAGAAAACATTAAAAGTACTCGCATGGAAGATAAAGACACAGTCAATGCCTAGAGAGGCTATTAACTCCCTTAATACTTGAATCGAGAAAATGCGATACTCAGCCGCACTACCTCGCTTTCCAGGGTGGCACAATTATGGAATGTTGTAATTTAATTTCCTACACAAACACTTCAATAAAACAGATCCCTCTGAAGTTCTTCGCAGACGTCAGTCTCATTAAAACGAAAGAAAAAACTGCAACACAAACCAAGAAGACTGACATTCTCCTGAACTACCGAAAACAATGTTTCCTATTGGCAGTATTTTATTCGCGACGGTCTATATCTTGCACCCACAACAAATGTAAGCGCGCACGCCACTCTGACAGGTGTCCTTCAACAACAGGCCCGTTGCGGTGTCCCGTTTCGAGGGCCTCCCCAATCTACCATTCTCGCCGCGGGCGCCGCCCCTCCCACAGGGACCTCCGCAAGTCGCCGCCGAGAGGCACGAAGAATACGCCGCGCGCCGCGAGAGCCCTTGTACCGGCCCAAAAGGACGGACGGGGCGAAATTGTTTAAGACTGTCGTCCATTTTGCGCGTGACATTCAAGGGACTTTTTGTGGGGCGCAGGCCGCACGGCGACTGAGAGGGCGGTGGCAGAGGACCGAGAAGAGTTGGGGGGGTTGTAGGGGGAAGAGGGGGGATGGAGGAGCGCAAAGTGGGTGGCACCCGCCATCCATCTCGACGCGCAAAAAAACAGAGAGAGAGAGAGAGAGAGAAGAGAGAGAGAGAGAGAGAGTAAGCGAGAGAGCGTGGAGAGGGAGGAAGGAGAAGGCTGCAGGAGGGTCAGAGCTCGCAGATCCGCAAACAAGGCTGGTGGGACGCTATCCTTCTTGATCCCACACGGCGCAGAAGTTGCAGAGAGGGTTCGACGACGCAAAGAAGAGGTGTGGGCCGTTGTAGGAAAATTGGGGAAAGAAGAAAGCAATTTTAGAGGACAGTGGGGAAAAAGAAGGAATTGGCAGGGGACGGAATGTAGGCCACGATCCAGAAGAAATGTGCAAGGCCAGATTCAGGCTAAACCAATTTTATGAGGATTGGTAAAGAAATAAAATCAAATGCTGATCCAGCAAACTTCGTTCGAAACAGAGGCGACATTTTTAACTTCATTCTCATTCGTTATACTTAACAATTATTTTTGAGTGTACACATTTCAATCGAAACGACCAATTTCTTGAAAATGTCGCGGGCAATTATCTTTGTTATAATGTGTAATTTTTCTCTACCCTACCCGTGAATTCTCCACTCTAAAGAAACGTTAAAAACTGCAAAAGTATTGAGGAGAGTGAACAGGTTGAGTTTGGAATCCTTTCTTCTAATGATATTAACTTCTCGAGTAAACCGCAGACTCAGAGGAAAAGGAACCGCAAAAGGCCAGAGGGTAATCAAATCGCGGATTTGAACGAGTAACAGCGCCAGAAAACAGCCGAAGAATTCATTGACTGATGAAAATTTTCGTGTTTGCGGGCATTGTTACTAGTATATGCCTTTAGATATGTAAATGCTTTAAGTCATGGTTAAAATAATGCATTCAAGTTCAATTATCAATTTCAAATTAATTAGTGGCTAACTTAATTGGCATTATAGTGGCTTAAGTGTAGTAAATGTCAGAAGTGAACAGAATCCCTCTCCCGACTGATAGTATATCCAACACCGACCTACATTTTCAGTGCCGCGGGTGTCCCCTCTTCTGTTCCTCCACCAGTGTGCGGAGGGTGGTGTTTGAACCAAGGTGAGTGGAAAGCAGCGGAGATTCCAAAGTGGAAGGGAAGATGTGCGTGCGAGCTTTGGTCAATTTTTACAGGTTCTCTGCGAAATTCGCCTGGCCTTGACAAAAAACAAAAAGGTAAATCTCTGCATAAGAGCCGCTACACATTACTGTTGGGACAACGTCTGATTTCGATGTATCTACTAGTCGAAAATACCCGCCTGCCTATCGAACTCATCTCTCACGATCCCCCTTCACCGACACAACCAGTGGCAGCAGTTGCTGCACCGCGCTAGGCAGGGAAAGAAGCAAGGAGGCACACGCATCACAAACCCCTTCTAGTCTGAAGGAAGAGGCCGCCCTTTAAGTTACCCGGAATCTGGAGTGGAGAGTCGTATAGAGGCAACGTGAGGTGAGGTGTTTGATGCGAAGTAATCATGGCACCCGCATCCGAATTGTGTTTGCCCTCGGCGAGAACACCGTGCACTTTATAGCAGATCCAACGCAGAGATAACTGTCACCACGACACACGGACCTCCTCAATAATGATCCGCACGATAATGCAAGCATATTCACGTGAGAAAATCTCTCACCTCGCCAGTCCGATGATTCCCTTCGACCCTATACACCCCCTGCTCCACTACGGAAGAGAAAAGTTTGACACCACCACTTTGCATCCCCGCCTCAACTAAGATGTACTTGCCCATTTGCCCGCGCTCGAGCGCGCTTTGGCGGTAACATTTATCGTTTGTATGAAATAGTTCGGATGTAACGTCAATTAAGCTCCGAATAGCAACCTGAAATCAAGTCATGGAGACTATCGCAATCCACTGAAATGGCACCAATGCAAGCCTCACCCACTCGACAGATCATCCCACACCAACTTAAAACTCAGCAATATATTTGGAAATCTCACAACGCTGCTTTGGTGGTATCCTGTCAGCCATCTCCCGCACTCTAGACCCGTACGTGGGCAGCATATTGCTCTGACGCCGATAACTAATGCGAACAATTATCCGAGTGTTCTCTATTCTTAGCCTAAAACACGTAAATGTAAATCTCTGCGAAATTATGGCACAATATGCGAGACTAGCACAGTTTCAAATACACTCTCTGCCTAAAAGAGGATTCCCCCCTCATCAAAGAATGTGAGAGAAATCTTTTCACGTAAGCTATTGAATCGCTTCACTGCAGGTCGGAACATACCTAGAAAATAGATTTCCTATCCTCAACTCAGTTACAGTTCCTCACGAAAGTGATTTCGGAATCTTTGATGCGTCGTCTGGTCAGTCGACTGAGTGATATTAAGGATCGTTTATGGTGCAATAGATCACTGCTGACAGGGCTCAGCCGCCTCTATAACATATATTAGAATTCACTCGTTCTCTTTCAACTGTTAATTAGGCTGATCTGAATTAACTATTTATGTCGTGTTGCGCCCATTCTAGACATAAAGTGTAAAAATTGTCACCTGACGCCAAATTTTGGGACACACGACATGAACCTCACTCTCTGAGCCGCTGGTATTGATCTGGGATTGGTGAGATAGTCGGCATCGGCAAAGCACCGCTATGATACAGACGCTTTTTCCTTATACACGCTACGCGTATTCTCATATTTGGACAGACTTGTGCCACGTATTGTCTCCTTCCCCCTCCCCCCTTCCCCCTCCCCCCTCCCCCACATGCCGCGCGCACGGTGGGCGGAGCGCGAGGGCTACAGCGAACCGTTGGCGGCGGAATGACGAATTTACAAAGGGTCGTTGTGTTTGGGCCGACGTGTAAGGGACCAGTTCCGGAATAAATAGCGTCCTTTATAATAGAATAAATTTCATAAAAAATTCACCTATGTAGTAGTAAGCGTATCTAAGCATGGAGTTTCGTCTGAGGAGAATTACCATTCTTTTATTTATATGAAAAATCTACCTGTTTATAAAATTTATATTAATTTAGACCATTTTCGTGATGTGATACCCTAATTTTATCGAGCAAATCTGCATCCGACGTCCACAATGAATTACCGCTTCGCAAATCTTACCAGAAAAGCAGAAACAAAAATCAATTCGTTCAAATGTTGTAGTGTTCCATAGCGAGTTAGGGAGCGGAGTCATTGTATTGATCGCGCAATGTAATCGTCGAAAACTTGTGAAACAACAAAGCAAATTTATTGCTTTCATTTCGGAGCGCAAGTCTTACATCGCAGTACAAACCATTCACACCGTTGCGCGGAAATTCACAAGCGACGACGACGATGCACGATGTCAGGTACGCATTTCCGCGTCGCCGCCGCGGCGCAAATCGCAGGGGCGTAAATTGTGTTTCTGGGAACATACCAACATATTTTCTGAAGTCGACTCTTATAAAAAAATGTGAAAATCCTCTCGCGCCCCGTCGGCAAGCCAGAAGGAATCTAGGCAGTGTCGACAAAAGAAAAACATAATGCGCCAGAGGGCTCACTCTAGCTTTTGCTCTCTCTCACTCCCTCACTCACTTCCAGGGCGAGGAAGAAAAAAGAGGAAAGAAGAGGTGGAGTGGTGGAAGAGAGGATGGATGGAGTACGGAGACGGAGAATGAACGGGGTATCCCCGCAGTGGCGTTCCGCTTGAAAAAGCGCTTGCTACTGTTGCTGCGTTCTGCCGCCGCTCCGCCACCGCTGCCCCATCTCAACCACCGCCACCGCCGCCGCCGCCCGAGGCGTGATCAGTCTGCTCGGCGGCGGGCAAGCGAGGCGAGTGAGTTTCCAGAATCTATCTCCTCCCGTTCTCCCCCTTCCCGCCCTATACGAGTAGGAACGGGAACGGGCGCGGCCACGGGAAGGTTGGCGTGAGTGGTGCTCGGCGGGAGGGGTGCTAGATGGCGGTGGAGGGGTGCGTGCCTAGGCGGGGGGCGAGAACAAGATAGGCAGGATCAGCGATACGGGTGGGAACAGAGGCGGGGGCAATGACAAGGAGGGGGTTGCTGGTGCGGACAGGGCGGTAGGCTACTTGCAGCTCTCGCAAGGGCAGTTGCCTGCGAAACGGCCTCCGGGTGCGAGTTACGGCTGCAGCCTTCAGGCTTCAAAACACGGAACGCAACTGGACACGGCACGCAGGAAGATTCTTTCTGGCATGTCTCGTCAGCTCACAAGCATCAGTTACGGATTATTAAGTACGCGAACGCTAGCGGAAAGACGAAGATCCAGATGAATTTGAAACCAAGCTGTTTCGATTCATGAAAAATTTTATTCTCACACAAAATGTACATATTTTGATCTTTAAACCAGGAGACTCAACATTCTACCATTTTACGAGAAGCATACTTATGATGAAGACATGAGCTTTGGTGAAAAAATATTTAAAAAGTTCCACCACTTTTAAAAATATCAAAAGAATGTTTAGTCTAAATAATCGTGCACAATTAAAAACCCGTACATGCCAGGCATTACACGACCTCGACTACTCCAATGTCAGTTTTACCCCCGAACTGTTAACTTCCACACGCGTTTGCGACATAAGCGGTTGCCTCCCCTGATTGCCCGGAGGGGTTCAGCAGAGCCCCTCCGCTTCCTTCCGCTTCTACAACGAGCAGCAGCAGCAGCGCGTTCGAGAGGCCGGCAGAAAAACGAGGCGAGCGCCGCGCATTAACTCAAGCGGAGAGGAAAATGGTTACTAATTTATGTATTTTTAAAAAATGAGCTTCATTTACATAACGATATTCAGAGTTCCCTCACTACCTCCCCGTTCCTAGGAACAAGCATGTTTATGTAAACAACAGCTCGTCTGGCCAATGAGATGTATAACAGAGCGTATAAAGCGATCTCGAACGCATTTTTTTTCGACGTCCTCTCACGCGGTACGCCGATTAATCTGCTTCGCGTTATTAAGACGGCAGATTGGATTAAAATAATCGCAGCAACATGGAGGGGTGGGTGGATGGGAATGCGAAAGATTGGAAGAGGAGAAAAGATGATCGAGGAGAAAAGTAGGAAGTGGGGAGGTAAAAAGGAGTGTGAGAAGGGTGGATAAGGGTGAGAAAAAGGAAGAAGAGAAAATGAGAGGGGGGAAGAAGTGGAGAAAGGAAGATACAGGGTAAAGCGAGATGAATACGAAGGAGAGGAGGGGGATGGGAAAAAAAGGAATATTAAAGGGTGAGAGATGAAAAGAAGAGGGGACGCGCTTAAGACGGGGAAGGGGGAAAAGGAGGCAAGAAGAAAAAGGAAGGGAGAGGGGAGCAGATTAATGAGCCGCGTGTCAGGGCCAGTGTACTCGGCACAGTCCCTCGACGAGAGCCAGGCGAGTGAAAATTTAGCAGGAATACATTATACACCGTCGGGGAAGAAGGTTAAGGGTACACGAAAGCCCTTAATTAAAGCGATGCGCGGGGATTCCTTTAACAAACTTTCGAGCAACTTCCAGGCTCCGCGCCGCCCGCCGCCGCCGCCGCTGCCGCCGCCACCACCGCCGCCGCCGAGGCTGTCGTTCGTGGATCTGACGACGCGCTCCGCCTACGCGTGGCTCGGAGCGACCGCCTCGCCTCTGACGAGAAGGCGGTTAACGCTGACGAACAACAAAGTACACGCGTCGTAAGAAATTCTTGGAAAGGAGGCAGGATTGAGACGCGGGTGAAAATATAATAATTCTCTCGGCGACTTCGGTGATGTAATTTCTTGGGCACATAACGTAATTGAAAATAAAGCAAACACACAGTCAGAAAACGGAGAAGAGACTTCAGTTTATCTAATTTTTGTTCAGTATGAAAAATATTGGTCACTTTCATTTGGTTGTCCCGGCCTCTACACTACAACCCAATGTATAAATTGTGCTTTAAACTAGCATAGAGTACTAGCAACGTCTTTGGATGCGGGGTCATTAGGCGAGAAAACTCGCATGGAAGATAAAGAACAGTCAATGCCTAGGAGAGGCTATTAACTCTTGATACTTGAATCGAGAAAATGCGATACTCAAGCCGCAACTACCTCGCTTTCCAGGGTGGCACAATTAAGGAATGTATGTAATTTAATTTCCTACACAAAACCTTCATAAAACAGATCCTCTGAAGTTCTTCCAGACGTCAAGTCTCATAAAACCGGAAAAAAAACTGCAACACAAACCAGAACGACTGACATTCTCCTGAACTACCGAAAACAATGTTCCTACTTGGCAGTATTTTATCGCGACGTCTAATCTGCACCCACAACAAATGTAAGCGCGCAGCCCACTCTGACAGGTGTCTTCAACAACAGGCCCGTTGCGGTGTCCCGTTTCGAGGGCCTCCCCAATCTACCATCTGCGCCGCGGGGGCGCCGCCCCTCCCACAGGGACCTCCGCAAGTCGCCGCGAGAGCGCACGAAGAATACGCCGCCGCCGCCGGAGAGCCCTTTGTACCGGCCGCAAAGGGACGGACGGGGCGAAATTGTTAAGACTGTCGCCATTTGCCGTGACACTCAAGGGACTTCTTTGTGGGCGCAGCCGACCGGCGACTGAGAGGGCGGGGCAGAGACCGGAGAAGGAGTTGGGGGGTGTAGGGGGGAGAGGGGGGATGGAGGAGGCCAAAGTGGGTGGCACCCGCCATCCATCTCGACGCGCACAAAGAGAGAGACAGAGACAGAGAGAGAGAGAGAGAGAGAGTAAGGGAAAGAGGGAGGAAGGAGAGGTGCAGGAGGGTCAGAGCTCGCAGGATCGCAAACAAGGCTGGTGGCCGCTTATCCTTCTTGATCCCACACGGCAGAGAAGTGCAAGAGGGTTCGACGACGCAAAGAAGAGGTGCGGGCGTTGTAGGAATGGGGAGAAAGAAGAAACAATTTTAGAGACAGTGGGGAAAAAGAAGGAATTGGCAGACGGAATGTAAGGCCAGATTCAGAAGGAATGCAAGGCCAGATTCAGGCTAAACCAATTTATGAGAATTGTAAAGAAATAAACAAATGCTGATCCACAGAACTTCGATCGAAAGAGCGACATTTTTAACTTCATTCTCATTCTGTATACTTAACATATTTTTTGGTGTACACTTTTAGCGAACACCGCAATTTCTTGGAAATTTCGTCGGACATTATCTTGTATAATGTTAATTTTCTCCTACCCTACCACGTGAATTCTCCACTCTAAAGAAACGTTAAAAACTGCAAAAGTATTGAGGAGAGTGAAACACGGGTTGGAGTGGATCGTTTCTTCTAAAATAACTCTCCAGTAAACAGCAGATCAGAAAAAGGAACCGCAAAAGGCCAGAGGGTATTAAATCGCGGATTGAACGAGTACACGCCAGAACAGACGAAGAATTCATTGACTGATGAAAATTTCGTGTTTGCGGGCATGTCAAATGCTTTAGTATGTATGCTTTAGTATGTTAAAATAAGGCATTCAATTCAATTCAATTCAATTCAATTAGTGGCTAACTTAATGGCTATTAGTGGCTTAAGTGTAGTAAATGTCAGAAGTGAAAGAATCCCTCTCCCGACTGATAGTAATATCCAACACCGACCTACATTTCAGCTCGCGAGGGGTGTCCCCTCTTCTGTTACCTCCACCAGTGTGCGAGGGTGTGTTTGAACAAGTGAGTGGAAAGACACAGGAGATTCCAAAGTGGAAGGGAAGATTGCGTGCGAGCTGTGGTCAATTTTTTAAGGTTCTGCTGCGAAATTCGCCTGGCCTTGACAAAAAACAAACAGGTAAATCTCTCAATCAGAGCCGCTACAATTACCGTTGGGACAACGTCTGATTTCGATGTATCTACTGACGAAAACCCGCTGCTATCGGAACTCATCTTCACGACCCCCTGTCACCGACACACCAGTGGCAGCAGTTGCTGCACCGCGCTAGCAGGGAAAGAAGCAAGGAGGCACACGGCATCACAAACCCCTAGTCTGAAGAAAGAGCCGCATGGATGGAGGCGAGGCAAGGAGGGTGACGCGAAGCCTGGCGCGGGCGTGGGCGGAGGCCTTAGGCGAAGCGCAAGAGCCGACACGCGCTTAATCCGCACGATCTGCTCCGGCCACCCGCCGCGACCCCGGCATCGCCCCCGCCCCGGGAGCCCCTGCCGCCGCAAGAGGCTGCCCACGCGCTCGAGCGCGCTGGCGAGCGCAAACTCACGCACTGCATGCTGCTCCATGGACATGCGGCATCGACAGACAGACACAGCAATGGGACACGGTTTGGATACATCGAACACCGCTGCAGGTCACGCGATGAACTAATTGCGAACAATTATCCATTAGCGACCTATGTAATTGCGAAATATATTAATATGATAGAATTAAACCCCGCCAAAACAATAAAATTGAATTCCCTATTGATTCATGAGTCATTAAATATTAATTAAAGTATAATTGTCTTTAGTCGTGATCACAGTGTTGATAGGTGCTACAGGTTGCAGCAATAACTCGTTCTCTTTCAACTTGATGTGTAATTATGCTTCGCATCACATAATAAAAATTTTGTAATTTAGAAGCATTGCTATGTTTTCATGATATCATGGAAGAACCTTAAACAATTTTTTATAACGTAATGAAAAATCAATGCTTTAGATATTAAAAAGATGTCTATTCCATGGATTCACAAAATCTTAAAATGAAATCGTACCTGTTACTTAATAATTTAAATTTTGATCCTAATTTTTTATCGGCAGATCTGCATCCGACGTCCACAATGAATTACGCTTCGCAAATCTTCACCAGAAAAGCAGAACAAATCATCAGTCAAATGTTGTAGTGTCCCATAGCCGGGTTTAGGGAGGGAGTCATTGTATTGTCTCGCGCAATGTAATCGTCGAAAACTTGAAACAACAAAGCAAATTATTTGCTTTCATTTCGGAGCGCTTAAGTCTACATCGCCACGTACAAACCATTCACACCGTTGCGCGGAGATTCACAAGCGACGACGACGATGCACGGATGTCAGGTACGCACTTCCGCGTCGCGCCGGTCGCAAATCGCAGGGGCGTAAATTGTGTTTCTGGGAACATACCAACATATTTTCTGAAGTCGACTCTTATAAAAAATGTGAAAATCCTCTCGCGCCCCGTCGGGCAAGCCAGGAAGGAATCTAGCAGTGTCGACAAAAGAAAAACATAATGCGCCAGAGGGCTCACTCTAGCTTTTGCTCTCTCTCACTCCCTCACTCACTTCCAGGCGAGGAAGGAAAAAAGAGAAAAGAAGAGATGGGAGGTGGTGGAAGAGGGATGGATGAAGGTACGGAGACGGAGAATGAACGGGGTATCACAGCAGTGGGTTCCGCTTGAAAAGCGCTTGCTACTGTTGCTGCTTCTACCGCCGCTCCGCCACCGCTGCCCCATCTCAACCACCGCCCACCGCCGCGCCGCCCGAGGGCCGTTGATCAGTCTGCTCGGCGGCGGCAAGCGGGCGGTGAGTTTTCCAGAATCGTATCTCCTCCCGTTCTCCCCCTTCCCGCCCT
>BOPP01000040.1:2799206-2816038 GCA_017312745.1 Gryllus bimaculatus | reverse complement strand
AAAGACGAGAGGCACGCGAAATTCTCTGGACCGGAAGGTGTCGTATAACTTCATTCATTTCATCCTGATTTTGAACGTACATTGCCAAACGAGCTGACAAAAGCAAGTACGATGGATGCAGATACTCCATCTTTCTACAAAGTGACGTACCGACTACTGAGTATTTGGGGATGTGAATGTTGTTTTGTTTTGACTGTCAATAATGTGATGATGTGAACTTAACATTTCTCTACAATGCGCGCAGAAATCGAACTATTCAGAACCCGACCATGTAAGAGGCGCTTTTGATTTCGTGTGACACTCACGAACTAAAAAAACAATGAAACGGTTTTGATTGTGAACTGAAAAACGCAAATATTTTATTCTGATATTACGCCTATTCTCCTTCTGCGTACACCTATTAAGTTTTCATACTTAGTGTGTCATTACTAACGATATCATGCGACAACAAGGTTCCAAGAAACTCGCCGCAGGGCTATAAATATTTGCTATTCACGTGTTACGTTTTAGAACGACAAATGTTTTGATATTGTTATTACCATGTAAAGAGTTGTACTGTGCATGTTATTGCTGTATTTGTGAAGGATGTGTTTCCTTATTTGTTGCAGTGTTACACGATACTATTTTATTTGTTGATCTTGAGTAATGTGGACGCTAATATTTGGAAAAATCTTTTGTGTGGTTTCTTTCAGGAGCAGTTGTTCAGCAGAAGGCATCTTTATGCAGCAGGCCATTGTTATTTATACTATTATTAATATTATTATTTATTAAGTTATCAAATTATGCAAGAAGATATAGAATATATTCAGCAAGGTAGGGTTTTCTAAGCCAACGATTTTTTTCTATTAAAATCAAGTTTGTTTTTTTTAGGAAACAATTTTTAAAAAAACAAATTTTTATTATTATCAGAATTCATCCATAACGAATTTAAAACTGATTAATTAACATGTATTACTACTTTTCAAAGCCATAACACATTGTAAATAAAATTGCAGTTTTTGTTCAGAAAAGTGAGCACACAAAGAACCAACAGTCAAACATTTTCTTGTTTGTGTTTTAAAGCCACATAAAATTTGCCGTAGCGCAAAAAGTGTTTATATTTGTTCCTAATAAATTGGCACAGACTACAATGTGAGGAAATCTGGTGGATGATAACTTTCAACAAACTGCTCGCTTCAACACACGCAGGTGCGCCGTTCTTCGCCAGCACAAATACACACAAACACCACTGCCTCTGCCCGTCGCCACCGCCGCGCCGCCACAATGCGATAAAAACATTTTTCATTACGCGTTTGCAAAAGTTTGCTCTTCGAATTCGCCAGAGAACTCTAACTTTTTCAAACACTCGTCGCGCACGCATTGAAAACAAGGAATGCCAGTGGAAAACGCAAAAAAAAGAAATAAAGTCTTCAAGCGAACACTTACATTAATGGGATTTAAGCGAGGACAATGAAAGTTTAAAAACAAATTACTTCTTTCCTAAGCTTTTTTTTTTTCTCTCTGAAGCCGCTATTTATCGCACACACTAACTACACCCTAGAAGCAAGTTTTACTAACATTCAGAAAAGCAGGCACTAACGAAGCCGTGAAGAAGTCGCATAACCTCGTAGAGGCCTATCCGACAAAGATTTCCTGAATTCCAAAGATAATCCTGTTTGGGCTTCAAAATTTACGGACATTGTCACTCATAAATGTTTGAAGAAATTAAACACGATACGCGTGTAGAAACAGAAGAAGGGTGCTTAAACGCACACATTCCGACAAACGTGCGCAACGCACCACCTCCTACAGAGACAACTGACGGTGTGCGTAACGGCCCAAGACATAATGAAATATGGCGCATAATTCGTGTTTCCCGCAGGGGAACAAAAATGTCGAGTGTCAATTCATTACAGCGGTTTAAACTGGATTAATTCCGCAGCAGACTCGTGATGTATACTTTAGTAATAAAAGAATTACCCGGAATAAAAAAATGCAACCTCAACACCGAGTATTCATTAAACAAGCGATTAGTTCAGGGAGATTTGTGGCAATAGGAAACAAATTAATTTCTCCAAGATTTATGGTCCCGAAGAAGGGAGTGCAGGAAGGAGAGAGGAGAGAAAGGAGGCATTGGAAAGAGAGCGAGGAGAAAGACTGGTTTGGCTGTCGTCGCCGGCAAGACGGATAGGCTCACGGCATTTGCATAAACCCAGCGACGAAGGTGACGGCAGAGGCAGAGGGGCAGGTCACAGAAGCCGGTGCGGTGCAGACGGAATGATTTAGAATGAGAGAGAAACAAAGCGCCTTAATTTTGAAACGCTGAAGGAATGAAGCAAGAAAACAACATTAAAAACCAGAAAAGTAATAAAAAGTCGGAAATTGTTAAAAGAGTAGTACGGTAAGTGAAGCGACACAACTGACAAAATTTTAGAGACAAAATATTTTTAAAATTGTCATGAAAATATAAAGCTGACATCGTCATGAAGAAGAAATGAGGCGAAATTAAATGTAAAGAAAAATTAGGAAAACCAATTACAGAGAAGTGTTCGCGCGAAAAGTCACTGAAAAGATCAATACACACAAGAAAATCTGTTCAAAATGCACGGAAATAAACAACTTGCGATGTAACGAAAAAAAGGAAAGAAAAATTCGAAAAATCTTGAACAGAAATGATCAAAGGGCAAGCCTATCAAGAAGAAACAATACACTCTGTATTAAAAGCATGGAATAAACTTACGGAATAACGGTCACATCAGTTGACTCGCCCACAAACACGATATAAATCATTTAATAGATTCATCCAATTTTTCATCCATAAAAATGTTTGAATTACGCGTCATTTCGTACGCGAACCCACCAATAACCCTTCCTCCTCCAATTCAAATTCTCATTTCCTCCTTCATGCAATCGTTCACCTGCACGATTTGCACCATGGGTCACATCGTTCGTCCATGCCCCTTGGCCCACCATCCGATCAACGCCCTCCACCGGCCAGCTGCTGCTGCCGGGCCCTCAGCGCGACTAATGGTGACGCATAGGGCCTATTAGTGTCACGCGGGGCGGCGGCGGCGGCGGCTGCGGCGGCGGCGCGTGAGCCGAAATCGAGACGGACCCGGTTTTTTGGGGGCGTCCGCCGCTCGGCTTCAAGTGGCCACTCTGAACCGAAGGATGGCTTCGTGCATACTTATCGACATGACATACGACGCGCCTCCTTCTCGGTGCTGATGCGCTGTTTGGTTGGCTTAAACTCACAAACACGCACTGCGAGGTGAACGACTTGACCATGTTAAAGTGAGAAAGCAGATTAACGGAAAGGCAACCGGCTTGGTTTTGGGAAGATTTTCTCGATCAATTGATTTTTATCTGAAAAGGAATGGTGAACTTCGGAGTTGGTTTTCTTTATTTTTTGATTAACACAAGGACCGCTTCATAGTAACGATAAGCAATTTTCAAAACTAAAAAAAGTATAATCGAATGCCAATGAATTACGAAACTATACGATGATTTCTCCCACAAACTATCATTACAATGTATGTTCATTCGTAAAATAATATTTTCCCTTCTTCCAGTGGACGTCAACATTAAATTTACACACACAACGCTCTAACATTATGATCAGGTGCTATTTACAATGAATGACTAAGAAAGCAGTCAAATGAAGGAAGGGGTTTCTTGAAAACATAACACTTATTCTTTATTGCGTTTTCTTGCAAATGGTAAGACTCTTATTCAAGAACAAAGGCGGTTTAATCAACGCATTTTACGTCGCATTGACAATCTCGCCAGACCGGCATTTCTACGCTACGCTGGACGCGCCTTTGGGCCTCTAATGAATCCCGAGCCGTTCTTCTATCCTCAACTGCTCGTAGTAAATCTTACCTTGGGGATCCGCCAGTAGTTCCTTTCTGCTGTATCTTATTTATCTGTGCGCACGGGAAACATTTTGCCGAGGTACCCTGTCTTTTGTAACACGCCAACAAGCTCCTTGCCTGCTTTGGCTCATTGTGCAAAGCACAAATGCAACTGTTGGCAGGAATAGTTTTCAAAATGTCGGGGGTCAGTGAACAGGAGAACATCATTATCGACGGTCAATAGAAGCTATTCCGTTTGAACCGATACTACTTGTAGCAATAGAACTGTCGTACGTACTAAAACTCAGCGATTCAAACAGGTCTGTAATCCGATGCTCCAGAATGTGTAGCTCGCTTCATAACCCGTTTGACATGTTCTCGCCAAGTTTGGAGCAGCAGAACTGACTTCGAAATGAAGTCACTCTGAGAAGGTGACAAATTTCTTAACTGAAAGAAAAAGTTGCCACCTTGAATGAAATATAAAACTTCCACGGTCCAAACATATAATTTACGAAATGTTCCGTTATTACCAATCCCAGAAATGAGTTTAAATTTAATTAGCATTTCCAGGGATTACAAAAGAAGAAAAATACGATCGAGACCATAGCTTTATACAATATAACATAATAAAAATTCTGATGCGCAACAAATCAATGGACAACAAATAAATGTTAAAAATTCATGAAAAAGAGCACAAGCAAGAACACTAAACGGTTAGGTGACATTATCAATTCAAGAGGTAGGAAAACGTAAAATATATTCATAACCAACTTACATAAACCATCTTAATTAGTGTTCAACAATAACAGCCCAGGCAACCCAAATAGCATTTGAGGAATCCGAATATAAATAATGTTCTCTGAGCTTTCATGTTTAGCAGGGAAATACAATGTGATACACGGGTTTTGCAGAGAGTGAGCGGCACAAACCATATCATACGAACAAATTATTACTGCCGTTTGCAGCCTGGAATACATAGTGCAACTTCCTATCCTTCATATCCAATTATTTATAATTCGTTAAAAACGTGCATACTAGAACGCCACATTTATTTTCAGTAGCTCGCAAACCTTCTGTCACGGATACGACACACGAAGAAAAAAAGGCGGGAAGTACTCTTAAAACCCTGAGGTACACCTAAATTAAATAACAAAATCGTTTGAAATCATAGCCACAACCCACACGCTCAACCAGGTAACTAAACCAGCAGGGTGCCGTGGCCGAGGCACCTCCAAAGAGCAAACACAGCGGCTCCGGCGCGTGGCCCCCAGCGCGCGCGCGGGTGCTCGGGATGAACTCGCGATTTATTCCAGACACATTTCAATACAATGGGCGGTTTTGTGAGCGGCCGTACCGCACTGGCGGAGCGGAGGGGCGGCGCGGAGCGAGGCGGGATGGGATGGGGCGCGTTTTTGTCGTGCAACGGGTCGTCCACGCTACATTAACCGCGGTGGCGGCGCGGCGAGGGCGGCGCGGGAGCCGTGAACGAGCTAGGCTAGTTCGCTTGGGGGGCGATGGGGGGTGGGTGGGTGGAGAGGCTGTTGTTGCAGGGGGGGAGATAGTAACAATGCTCGCAGTAGTGGTAATGGAAAATGGTACAGTACAGGTGAAGGTGATCGCGTGGTAGAAAGCGAGTGAGATACGTACAGCTGTGATATTATGGCAATGGGAAAGGGAGTATAATAAGAGGGCTACTGGACAACAGGGATTGTCGGAAAAGTAGCGAGAAGGTGACAACCGTAGAAAATGATACGTAGGGGTGAAGATTACGATATGTTTACAGAAATGAATAATACGGCTACAAGCGATGAAGGTAGTAATTAAAAATGTTGGTTTTTTGCTACAGAAAGTAAGAAACATAATACGCAAGCCACGGGTTGTGTGGCAAAAGATCGGAATGTAACTTCGTTTAGTAAGCAACAAAAAACCAGCAACGGGAGATGATCTTCGCTTGACGACTTTTGTGGGCATCCATAGAGAACGTGACGCAGGATACGAGGTGGCGTAGTGAGGTGGCGTTTAATCGCCTGTAAGTGCAGTGAGCGTAAATATGACGAGTTGGGTCGATAGAACATCTTTGACCCCAAATGAATGTCTGAGCAGTAAATGGCCTGTATTCAGCATCTGCCCAGTAGTTTGCGCGAGCTGAAACCATTAGCTGGGGCGGCGAGGGAGTGGGGCGGAGGGGAACCGTGGGGGTGGCGAGGAAAGTAGGGGCGGAGAGGGAACGTGGGGGGCGGAGAGGGAACGTGGGGGCGCGAGGGAACGTGGGGGCGGCGAGGAACGCGGGGGCGGGAGGGAACGTGGGGGCGCGGAGAGCGAACGTGGGGCGGCGAGGGCACGTGGGGGCGGCGAGGGAACGTGGGGGCGGCGAGGGAAGTGGGGCGGCGGGAGGGGAACGTTGGGGGCGGGCGAGGGAACGTGGGGCGGAGAAGGGAACGTGGGGGCGGAGAGGGAACGTGGGGGCCGGAGAGGGACGTGGGGTGGAGAGGAACGTGGGGGGCGGAGAGGGAACGTGGGGGCGGAGAGTGGAACGTGGGGGCGGAGAGGGAACAGTGGGGGGAGAGGGAACGTGGGGGCGGAGAGAGGAACGTGGGGGCGGAGAGAGGATAGTGGGGGCGGAGAGGGAACGTGGGGACCCAAAGGAACGTGGGGCGGAGGGAACGTGACGGGGCGTGGATACGCGGAAGGGGAGTGGAATATGGAGGCATAAGGGATTGAAGAGGGGCGGCCGAGAGAACGCAGAGGCGGCGAGGGTATATTGGCAGACCGCCCCCTTTTAGAGGCTAATTAACATGGCAATTTCGAGCGTCTCCTACGCAGCCGCGTGCCCATAAATACGAGCGCTCGATACGCCGCCGCCGCCGCTGCCGCCGCCGCCGCGCCGCACGAGGCAGCGCAAAAAGCGCCGGATGTGGAAGAGGCGGCCCGGGGCATCGGCGCACAGCGCATTCGCAGAGCTGTTCGCGCCGCCATCCACACACGACGGGATTATTGGATGCAGCAGAGGCGGCAGAGGAGGTGAGGGCGACAGGGGTGGTGGGACGGCAGGGGTGGTGACGGTGCCAGGGTTGGTGAGCGGGAGAGATGGAAAGAGTGGTGAAGGCGGGAGGGATTGATGACAGGAATGTTGGAGGCGGCAGAGGCGGTGAGGGCGAAAGGGGTGGTGGGACGGCAGGGGTGGTGAGGGTGCCAGGTGCCAGGGTTGGTGAGCGGGAGAGATGGAAAGAGTGATGGCGGCAGGGATGGATGATGGGAATGTTGGAGGCGGCAGAGACGGTGAGGGCGACAGTAGTGGTGAGAGTGCTTTCTCCGTCTCCTCCTTCTTAGGTTTACAAGGGGAAACGATAGTTCACGGATCTCTGTATGCGTGTGAGAATGGAATTTTTGACAGCGCTAACAAAACTAAGAATTTTACTTTTTAAGGAATGTTACATTTTTTATAGTATCTCAAGCGATGCATCCAAATATATTGGCGTGGACATGAAAGGAATGCCAGAAGAGAAATGGGTCTTTCAGGGGCGGTTATGACAAGTTTCAAGGAGACTGGAGATTCATTGTGAATATTTTTGTATGAGTTATCAAGATGATGAATGGGGAGAGTCGTCAACATGTGACAAGAGGATATATTTTAAAAGAAATATTGGGAAGGAAGAATCTGTTGAAAGGAGTAAAAGTAGTACATGAATTAATAGTACAAGGCTCATTCTACGCATAAGTTAATAAATGGTTTGCGAGCATTGCCTATTGGGCCTTGAAGTTTGATGAAGTTGGAGTTCGAAAAATGTGCTTCTTGAAAAAAAACACCAAGAAAAACATTATTTTGTAAGTAGCCCTTCGAATGGTAATTGCCGACATGGACTGCTTCCTAAGAAATATGTTCAAAATAACAGGAGTTTTCTTGAAGATAATGACAACCAGAATGGTTGGAAACACTATCTGAAATAATTAAACATATTTAAAGCTCCAGTAAACTGACGTTTCAATCTGGAATTCTCTTCCTAAGTAATTCAAATGCTCAATAATCTGCACCGCAAAGTTCGATTGATTCTGGAGCCAAACGATTAAAATCACATTAATAAACGTATTTACCGTAATTTTCGTACCGAGCAGTGAATTAACTACAACTGTAATTGCCACAATGAAAGTATAAAATTGGAATCGCGCTGTCCAGTCAACGACACGCAAATAACAAAAATGAAAACAAAACAAAAGAATCAAACACTGTTGTTTCACAGTCGATTCGAATACGAATGCTTATGTGCGAGAGATACAGATAAAGAGAAAAAAATGGTGTCATGCATGGAACCTGAAAGATGCCAAAACGCGAGGCCAAGTACGAATCAACAATTTCTTTTACCCCTAAATAATACAAGTAATAGACAATGGAAAAAGTACTTTCGCTACGAGGTTTGCACAAATATCTCCTATACAAATTGCAGTTTTAATTGGACAAAGCGTTTCAAAAACATAAAACACCGAAAACATAAACATCGCAAAGTAGATTTGGTTTATCATTTCCAAATCGAAATTGGAACATCTTTTATTCTCTTCAACTCTATACTGTTTTCAGATTTTTCGTATTCTCAATTATGCAGTACAATTTTACGTGCATATACTCTGCGAAAATTTCTAGTTGCATTATCTCCTACACTACAAATTCAGAATGGATACATTCCGTATTGCAAAGAAAACAATAATATGTAGAGCTTCATTTTCTACAAAATTATGTACCTTCGTCTCTGTGAATATGATTAACGCCGTTTGTTCCCTACTGTCACCTGCATAAGTGTATTCATGGTTTGCTAGTTGCCTGTAATTTGTGCAGACCTCAAGATCGTCTCTGCGAGTACTCACGTTAAGAAGAGACTTGACTACTCCTCTCGGATTTTCTCATTACATACCTGAAACAAAACGAGCAATCATTAACAAGGGACTCAAATAAAACAAGGTATTACAAGACAATATGCATAATCAATGCTTATTCATTCCAAATAAGTAAAAGCTTCATCGGAGAGAAAAAACTACAATAATTTACAATCATGTGAACATTGCAGTACATTTAAAAAGAAATAACAATGAATAAGGTGGATAGGTATTTAATTTTTCATTATCAAAGAGAGTTGAAGAACAATAATAATAATAATAAAAATAACAACAACAATAATAATAATAATAACATATTAATAATTAAGTAAAAAAAAGGGGATAAAACATTTTTCCTTTCGTATTCTTTTCAAAACTGTGAAGACAAAAGAAGAGAATGTGAATGGCAAAGTGAAGAGAAGAGAGAATATGAAGAAAAGAATGTGATGACAAAAACAAAGAGAATTATTATTGTAAGGTGCTCGAGTACATTAATTAGAGAAAAGGATGGGGAACCCCAGGCCCTGCTTGGCTGCAAACGTGCCACCGCTCTTCCTTTCCCCCCACCCGCGCCTCCACCGCCGACAGTAGCGCTTCTGGGGCGTCACTACAAATCACTTTACTCCCCGCACCGCCTGGAGCCGAGGAATTCTTCACTGAAAGAAACGATGCTGCCCGGGTATTTTTTATTCAGCTCCTCGATCCTCTTGCCTCTTCTCCGCCTTCACACCCTTACCTCCACCTCCCTCGGCCCCTCTTAACGTATCCTCCACCTCTCTTTCTCTTTTTTTCTCGCATCCTCGCCACCTGTCACCGGAGCGTGTGATTTGAAGTAACGCCAGGAGCCGAATTGAAACACGGCCGAGAAGAGAAAGACGGGGGAGGGGGGGGAGGTAGACGGGCAAGAGAGGGGGAGGGGAGAAAGAAATTTACTGTTCGAGCCACGCCGCCGTGCCGCTCGGATTCTCTCCACGCGAGCCGCTTTCGTGCATGCAAAGAGAAAACAAGAAAATCGTTATTTACTCGTGGCGACGGAGCTTCACGGACGAGAGGACCCGAGTGGCGGTGGACAAGAGTTCATTATTCCTGCGAGCGAAGAGAGGACAGATTCGGCTTATAACGCAGCGCCACCCCGCCTTGTCCGTTCCTCCCCGACCGTCGCCCCCCGTCCTCCCCTGTCGTTCACCCGTACCTTCCCCCGCCCGTCCTCACCCCGAGCCCGACTGCTCCCTTGAGACGTTCTCCCGAGCAAAGTTTACACAAACCCCCGCATCGAGGATTTAACACAAAGCCCACATGCAAATACGAGGAAATTATAACGAAAGATGCCGCCGCCCGCGGTTTGCAGCTGCGAGTGGCGCCCGCCAGGGGAGCGCGGGGGCGGCGGGCTCGGAGTTACGGCGGGGACGGGAGGCGAGAGAGCGCACTGGGGCGGGAGAGTAAGTCAAGTGACATCTTGCTCGTGTGAGTAACACGCTAGGTGAGCCGAGCTCGGTGTAAAAATAAACTACGGCGTCGAGAGAAGAAGGAGAACGAATGTCGAAGGGCAGCCCCGAAGAGATACACTCAGTCAAGTGATTCCTCGCCTCCTCTAAAACGCGTGTTAGTGATGGAGACGCAATAAAGTCGGTAAGGTATGGCGAGAAGGTGTCAGATGAGAACTTCGCGAGGTGATGAGATGGAAAGGAGGGAGGGACGTCAAGAAAGGTGACGTGCAGGAAGTTTCTGAAAGCTTAGTGTGAAGGAATTACTTTGGTGGGAAGGGTGCCTAACTAATTCACGTCGACTCAAGAAGCCAATGAGTTGTTCGCTTGCTTCAAAACTTTCTACATTTTACAGCATTACTGACATTTTACAGCACTACTGAACAATAAGAATAGGTCAACCTGTGTGTTAAATGAGACAAAGATAAATCCTTTATCTCTCAATCCATCGTATTCTTCCAGAAGGTCGTGGCAAGGCACATACACATAATGTGTGATTATCTTCTGCTAAACTGCTGATACCATCATAAATTCATGTGTTTTCCAGCAGAAGAAAGCAGCGAAGTAAACTCAGATTGACTAGTATATATTCGACCGGGCCGCTCGACCAACTACTGACTTGGCGGTCAGTACGTTTCCTTAGGAATGCTACCCAAAGACATTGAAAGCTCCCCCTTAGATAAACCGCTATCCATTTGTGGAGTTTCCTAGTGTGTATTGCTCCTATGTGTGCTATGGGTAACATGCACCCACCCCCCAACGATATGAACACGTGAACGCGTTCCCGAGCGAAGCAGGAACTTCCCACAGCCAATTGAAAAACCAGGAGCCCATTCACTCCGAGGCGAAGGGTACGAGAGGGGAGCAGAGCGCTCAGGCCGCTCGCGTGCATGGGGCCACGCGCACGCGAGCACGCGCACGCAGCCACACGCAGGCAGCGCCGTGTACAGTCGCGGGCGTGATGCTGGTTCGCGGTGGTCGTACAAGAAGGGTTCGGGCGGTCGTGCGTGCGATGGCAACGGTGATCATGTCGATAATGCCCGGGTAGTAGTTCCGGAAACTCGGCAACGGAAAAGGGTGGTTCAGGAGGAAGCGAGGGCTATTGAGGGAGTGACGGCAGAAATTGGACGTGCGTCATGGTGAAGTCCGAGATGAGGAACACAAGTGAAAAGGTACACCTCGAAGGGGAGTAAAGGCCGTAAGCAAATAGAAAGGCGAGTGGAATGTGATAAGAACAAGAATGAGGTATAGATCTGTGAGTATTAAAAATGCACGGATATAGGAGATACGAATAGAAGCAAGTGAGCTGGGATGAATTCGAAAGGTAGAACGAGAATATTGCGAGGGCAAATGGTGAGATGACAATGACGGAAACTATCCGTACGAAGCAAAGGAAGAAGAGAAAATGTCAAAGAGTACACCGAGAGCGAGAGTAAGTTCATGGGCTATTCAGTAAAGCAAAGAGAAAGGGAGACTAACCAAACCGGTAAGAGTGATAATTCCAAAGCAAAAGGAAGAAGAAACACGGGACAATACAGAGAAAAAGGACGAGAATGATAACGACGAAACAGATGGAAAACGTGCGAGGGCAGGGCAGCAGTTTGGCAAGTACCGAAGCAGAGACTAAACCATGAAAGTCAGAATCAAGAAAAAGGAGGGCGAGACTAAGTGCAAGGGCTAATCAGTAAAGAGAAGAGCGAGAGGAGAGAATCAGAACGAGAGAAAGGCGAGGCCAGCTCAATGGGTGAGGGGCGAGAAGTGAATCGCGGGCCAGGGGGAGGCGCACAAACAACCGAAAGAAGTGCATGAACACCAACGAGAACAAGGATATGGAAGAGAAAACTATACGAGGGTAGGGCGGGTCGAGGACAAGGGCCATGTGTCAAATCGCAAACCGCTGCGTCTTCTGCCGGCGGCGGCGGCGGCGGCGGCACGCGCAGCGGTGGGCTGGCCCGCGCATAAAGAAACCCGAGGCGGAGCAAATTCGTTTTAGAGGCCTACAAATCCACGTAATCACCCGCCGCCGGAGGGCAAGGCGGCCCATCCAGCCTCCGGTGGCCGGCCCTGTTACCGAATAGACACAACAGGGGCGCAACATCGCTGTCCATGTGTTCAAAACATCGATGTTTTCCTGAAATCATCCATGATTTTAACGTCGATTTTTTGAAGAAAGTTTCTTAAACATCGCTGCATTGTCTTAGATGCTTTTTCTGGCTGCTATTTTATCTTTCATATCGATGTATTTAGCATCGATTTTTCTAAGATGATTTTTAAATATATCTGCTTTGTGTTCGATGGTTTTACTGATTGATATTTTATTTTTAATGAAAAAGCCCTATTGTAATAAAAACTTGGAATAATTTTGTGATAACCACATATTGGATATTTTTCAGATAGAGTTTAGAAACATGGATGTTTTTTTACGGCAATGTCGCATCTCTAACCCTATCTAATTTTGCAGAGGGGAATCAACACCTAAAAATGCGATGAAGCAATTGATTGCAGTACGGAAACGTATGGAGTACTGTGAAGTAGATTATAAGAGCTGGTGAATTTAAGATGATAAGGCACGTTTTACATACAGAAAAAACATATTTCCTTAACAGACCGTATCAGAGTTTAATACAGAACAATAGTTAATGAATCTGAACAATTTTCTAAATATATTTCTATTTTTAGCACAAATAAGCTGTAACTTGTCTAGGCAGAACGTCAACAAAAAATTAGTAGGCCTTTTTGTTTAAAAAATCACCTCAGGTAAATCATAGATCGACCAATTTACGTAACAATTAAATATTATGAAATTTATTAGCTCTCATCTCATGTAGTTGTTTGTCGTTAAGACAACAATGTGTGCCCGGAAGACCTTTTTGAGATTGTGTTCACCTTTGAAAGTTTAGAAAGCAGGTGTGTGATGTTAAATCGCAAAGCGTTTAATCTACTTCTGGAACAAAAGTTATCGTCATTAGAATGTTTTAATGATACCAATGGAAAACACCGGTGTTTCAAATGATACTAGCAACTCATGACATTCACTACCCTTTTATACATACATCATGTTCGTAAATACCATTTCAAGGTTTATATATAATTTTAACAAAATTGTCTTGCCTTTTTTATCTCATATATTGTTAATAGAAGTTTTAGCAAGCTCCACCGAGAACAGCTTCTCTCTTATGTGATTGTTATTCCCATATTCCCACGAAAGCTTTACATATTGATCTCATATTCAGCTATGAGTATATATGAGTAATTCTGTCGCTTTTACTCAATTCTCCAATTTCATTACGTGTATACTCCAACACAACTTCAATATCGATTCACATTGTAAGAAGGTGATTTGACTACCAACAGGATTAAATGGTTTCGATTTTCGACGCTGTGTAATTTAGGCGATGTTCTTCTGTCTGACAAATACTCTGGCGTGACAGTTACATAACCTAGATACTAGCCTTGATGATTTCTTTCGCCGTCACGTACGCTCCACAATTTGAGATCTATAAATTAACTGCCCTCTCAGTACTCAATATACCGACAATCGTTCAAATACTATTAGCATATGAAATAATCCCTAAAATAATGTTGAACTTTTTACGGCAGAAGCGAGAAAGTAATTGCAAGTCAATCAGACAAATGGGCAATATTCGTAGGTACACACGAAGAAACAGTTCAATATTTCTAAGCTACTTAATAACGTTTCCAAAGCAACAGTTAATAGTAAATAATCGAGCAGAAAACAATGATTAATTGCGGAAAATGAGCACCTGAGAGAGGTACACACACGTAATGTGTTACGGCCCCAATCGCCAGCATGAAACAGGATTTCATAACTGGTAAAGACTATCAAGGTATATTTATAGAGCGTGCAGTAATAAACTAGCACTTAAACACGCGCATGCGACTAATATGACGGAAATGGTTGGGGTTTCTTGTAAACGGACATTTCGAAATCAGGAAACACACTATTTATGATCTCCCTAACAATACACCTGCATTTCAGCTACTGCCCTCGTAATACGAGTTGATAGTGAACAACTGTTATCGCCCACTAGGAATCCACTGCTTTTACACTTGCCGCAAATATAACGTCCGATGCTTTAGGCATTACAAAATTGAGGTTACACGAGAACAAAGCTCCCGCTTGGCCGCCACCAAAAACTCGACAGAACGGTACTTTGAGCAAGATATAAGTGTAGCAGCGGATGCAGAATTTCGTAACAAGAAAGACAGACGAGAGTTCTTCTGCCAATACTGCTTTCCTTCTCCCTCCCCCCCCCGCGAACTTCTGAGACGTTTCCGCGGCAACTTCTCACGTTGCAGTAGTGGAACAGACAAACAAGAAACGCATCGAGGCGAGGTGTACTGAAATAGCCCTAACGATTCTGTTCGACGGAACAATGATGTTCGTTCCCGCCTGGCTGGCTGATACTTCTCCGCCTCGGCTGCGTTACAACAACGGCTCGTCCCCGACCTCCGCCCCCCCTCCTCCTCCCACCTCACGCGGCACAAAGAGCCTCTGCTTGGCACGGCGCTCACGCACGCGTTATGACGTACATGGCGGAGGTGGTGGCGGTCATAAAGAAGGCGGCGGGGCCGGAGGTAGTGGTTGCTGGGAGAGGCAACGGACGGCAGGGGGCGATGGCGGTGGTACGAATGTTGCGTCGACGCTGTGGCCAACCTAAGTGGCACACAGACTCAGGTGACAACTGGTATTTGATACGGTTGACAGGTCAAACTGTTTCAGGCATTGTTGTTTTCGGCAGTGAATGTCATTTGTCCTGTGGCAGGGAACGGTCGCAGAGGCGACGGTAGTGGTAAAAACGTTGCGCCAACCTAGTAGCACACAGGCTGAGGCGACAACTGCTCTTTTCTAAGGTTGCAAGATTAAATTGCGTTAAGCAGTGTTGTTTTCAACTAATGACTGTGGTGGTGGCAGTAAATGTGATTTGCCCGGTGGCAGTGAACAGCACGATTGTAAGGGCGATGGAATTGGTGCGAATGTTGCGTAGGTTGGTGGCTGCTCACGCCATAACACAAAGGCAGAAGCGACACCCGCTTTCCATTACAGTTGCTAGTTCTGAGTTAGGCACGGTGAGTTTCAACAAGCTGTTGTGGTGGTGACCGAAAAAAACATTGCGTCCGTAGGTTGTGGTTGCAGGAGAAATGGCAGTAATAAGGTCAGTCAGTAGCTTATAGGCTGCAGATGCCCAACTGGATAGCACACAGGCTGAAGCGAAGCGACAACCGCCCTTCGCTAGTATTGCGAGTTCCAATCGTGTGTCAGGCATGATTGCTTTCAACTAATGATTGTGGTCGCGGTCGTAAAGATAATAGAGCAGGAGGTAGAGGTATTGATTTAGGTGACGGGAGAGGCAACAGTAGCAGAATTGTTAAATATTAATACAAATCTTGACCACGGAATGAGAGAGTGAATGAAGAAACGATGACAGGTCGTGGTTGGGGACGATGAAAGATAAATGCAGTAGCAAGAAAAGAAAAATACAGTTCAGATCGGAAAGCTGCGTGTCATTGCTGACCAATATTATGAACATTGAAGCAATTACATGTCTTTTTGTAGAACTGATGCCTCAATTAATGTCTTGTTGAGTTGTCAGTTGTTGTAGTAACCTGACACAAATTATAACAAGACTAAGCCTCAATAACAATGTATTATCATGTACTATTAGCGAGCACAACGCTTTGAACTTAACCCATCAACTACATAAATCAGATTGATGAAGAGGGGATAAATGAGAACCAATCTTTATTTCCCGTGGGTCTGTGTCTTTAAACAGGAGTATTTATAAGAACGAGTGAAATAGGCCGTAACACTGCCTAATATAAAGAGATCATCAAAATTATTACTCGAGAAATACGACAAAGTTCACGACCAGAGAAATTATCATTCGAATTCTCCATCGGTATATTTTTTTGCTAATGGAGCAAATCTTTTCTCGTTTTAATGGTATACCTTCATGGTGAAGTGAATTCAAAAGAGAGAATATATACGAACAATAAAGATATACATTATTTAAAATATTTATTGCAATTAATTTTTTTCATAGTCTCGTACAGTATGTCGAAAGTCATAAAAAACTCAAATAACAAGCTAATTTAAGAGTATATTTTAAATTTTAAAAATTATGTTAAAACCCAAGAACTAACACTGTTGATGTGCAAAATGTCAGAAAACGAGGACAGTAGAAAATATTTGTTTCAAAAGCAATGTTAAAAGCACCCTGAAGTATATGCGCGTATAGGTGAAACAGTGAGCATTTATTGCTTTCGGTCGCGTCCATTAATTATGTCATTAGTCTCCTGAGTTTAGGGCATATTATGAGTATGGGGCGACCTACACTTCGATTTGTGAGGATTACCAACTCCTAAGAAATGCTCCCAGCAGGACACCATCTAAATCGCGTTGCAAGCTCCCTACTGATCTCCTGACCTGTGTGGTAGGGAGTATATTTTAACAGTTTAAAATTGTATTAGTGTCTAACGACTAAGTTCAAAAACTGCCTTTCTTGTTTGTTTGTTTTTTGAAATTGGTTTGAAGGTCCCTTAATTCTTCAGGCATACATATAATACATTTTTATTAGATTTATTTTTATTTATTTATTTGGTCAGAAAATTGCATAAATTTATTAAA
>BOPP01000040.1:2778043-2797304 GCA_017312745.1 Gryllus bimaculatus | reverse complement strand
ATATATATATATATATATATATATACGAGTTGTTAACAACTTCTAACAGTGCAGCAGTTATTGCGACATATTTACTTGGAAGGAAAATTAAGTGACTTAAAGGATAAAATAGCGTAAAAGCGAAGCGATACAACTAAATTTGAGAGAGTACCACCTTGTGATGAAAAATGAACAGAGAAGGAAGGCGGAAGAAGTGGATAAAATGAAAGATTTGGAAACCTGACTGGCGATAGCAGATGGCGGTGGACATTGGCGAATTTGGCTGACAATGGTTGCTGATGCGGTTGACGACAGTCGCTGATGTGGCTGACGATAGTCCCTGATACGGCTAACGACAGCATTGGAAACGGCTGGCGACGGTACCGGGTATGGCTGACGACGGTACCGGATACGACTGTCGACGGTACCGTTAACGGCTGACAACATTTGCGGATATGGCTAACGATGGCAATCATCGGGTAGCGGATGCGTCTGACGAGGGTCAGTAGATAAGGCTGCAAACTTTTGCAAGATAAGAGTTCACGACGGTAGCGACGGGCTGACGTCGCCAGTCGCGGCAGGCAACGGCGAACCGCCGGCGCAGGGAGGCGGCACAGCGCCGGAGCTCGTGAGCAAGTGGCAGCGGCGGGCGTTGAGGCTTCCGGTCGTGCGTGGGAGCTGCGGGGCTAATTGCAGGGGAGGAATTCGGCGGCTGTTGGCGGCGTCGTAAACATGTTAGCCGCCGCGCTGCCGGCCGCCTCGCTCGCCACCCTCGCGCCGCACACGCCGCCGCCGCCGCCGCGCCGCAACCGCCGGGAGGCGTCGAGGCGCACTACGCCGTCATCTGATTGGAGGTGGACTGCTCGTTTTGGTATTAGCTACGACCACGGCAATGGAGTCGGTGATAATGACGATGGAAAATTGTGATATTACTAGAAATACCGGTAGTGGAAAATTCTCTTTCCGATGGTTAAGCTGATTTTGCTCGAAGTTATCCGATCTATTTTAAGGAACAGGGATTGAAACTAAAAAAAATTTAATGATCTTAAATAATGAATTGTTATAACATTAACTACATATTAGTTACGTCGCTAATACTATTTTATTTGAAATGTATTTCACAAAATAATGCGGATCCAATAACTTGTTGTTTTTTTTGTGATATTTAGTGAATACCGGCAGGGTTAACCGCGACAGCAGCATTTAATGAATCTATTTAAATTATTAAAAACCTCCAAGCATCTATAGTTTTTGGAACTTCAATGTTTGAATAAACAACAACACATTTTTACGCAACCAATTAACTATGTTCTTTATCGTCCTAATGCTATTCCTTTCATACATCTCTTGATTTTTTTCTCGCTCGAGTCTAATCTTTTGTTTATGTTAACTCTTAAAAATAAAACGCTCCTGTTTTGTGTTGCTATTGTATGTATGCGAAGGCAAATGTACCTTCAAGCAAACGGTAAAGTTAAACACAGTTCCAACGATATCTCGCTAATACAGAACCACGTACGCACGTTAAAGAACCTTTACTTTAGGGTCTGGTCTCGACGACAAAAAGACGAAGACGCTGCATTAAACAGCGCCCTCTACTTAAACAGACATCTCTTTCAAGTCCCATAATTTCGCATGTTTGCTTCCATTTATCATCAGCCGCGGCTGCAGAGTCACTTTGTGGCTACGGATCCCTGAAGATTACACGTCTTCCATGCAATCCAGGCGTTGTAACAAAATATCAATAACGCAGTAGGGCCTCGGAAACGAAATTGGGATTCCACAGCGAATACGACCAAGAGGAGACAAACAAAAACATGTAGAGAAGAACAAATGAGTCCATCATTAATCATGACTGTCAAACCAGTTGGGAATGTTGAAAGGTTCTCCCTTATTCTGGCGTCTAGTCTCGCCCCGTTTCATTCGAGGGAAGTTTCTGCTTCCATTTCGGGATTACTCAGTACCTCGTTTAGTAACGGACGTCAAGAGTTGTGGGGTAACGCACAACTAAGTGAATAAAAAGTATTCGTTAGGGAGATAATAACATTACTTGATTTAGACGGATGTTTTGTTAATAAGCAAAATTATCAGTCACGTATCTCAATGCTGAAGCAAATTAGAACAGGTAAATGTTCTCAAAATTGCAGGAAGTTGACTGTTAGCACCTAATGACTCAATTAAAATGTAAATTCTATTTATTTATTTTTGTTATGATGCAGTTTTATTTGAAGCGACAAAGCGACAAAGAAATATGTGGAATTGAATTTAAAGAGGCACGTTTGAAACAGTATTTGTATTACATTTTCATTATTTGAAGTTTAAAAATGTTTTCCGAATAACGTTCCGATATTTTTATTCTTTTGCATGAAATATTTGTACAAATCCTATTAAAAAGCAAATTTACCCTGACATAAAAAGCTTTCCGTCTCTACGAAGTAAATGTTTCATACATTGCAAATTCATAAAAAAACAATTAAAACATTCCAATTATTTATTTTTGAATAATATGTGAATAACGGAACTAGCACATTAGGAGCAGTGAAAAATTAAGACATTTAAAAAAATGTGTACGAAACCGTAAAGTATTCAAACGAAGAAGTTCTATTTATTCAGAGCTAATTTTGTTATATACGTGTAATATAAAAATGGAATTTGTTAAACTGAAAAATTGCCCCGCATGTTTACAGCCGAAATAAACATCTGGCACCCGCATGATAATAACTAAGAACACTTTTCAATCGTACAAAACGCTTCGATTCTAAATTATGTCCACACTGCATCTATCCACTGTCCCCAAGGACCTCAACAAACAAGAAAGCTTTACACAGCTGCTAAAGTCGACGAAGAATGACAAACAGGTAGTTAACAAAAAGCGAAAAACTTCTGTGGTTGTAGCTGAGGAGGTTGTGGGTTCAGATCCCGCGATGTGGTAGGGTATTTTAATATGAATTTTGTAGTCTGCGAGTAAAGGGCAAACATTCACAAATTACTTAATATCATCCAGTAGTTAAACCTTCCATTCATTTATTTATAACATTCCGATTACCCGGCGTTGCGCGGGTATGTAATTATAAGCGTTGCGCGTGTATGTTTTATGCACAACCCTGTGCCGCATCGAACGGCAATCCATAACAACAATGTCGCCACCTAGGAACAATGTTACGTAATATTCGCCGGTAAACAAATTTGTGACACGATTTTGGGTTTGAGAACAGTTATTTTTTCTGTCGGATGCTGAAATATGTTCGTGCAACATTTGATTGGAATCGCTCCACAGGTTCGAAACTCTTGGTAGAACACACACGTGAATCAATTTCCATACATCAAGATTACCCGGCAAGTACGAAGACGATACGTGACCACGTCGGAAGAAGCAGTCAGCACACAAACGAAACGGCGCCTTTCACTCGCAATCGACTTCCGTTTCCGGCAGCCGCCGGGCCGTCGCGTCGTCGGGGCGCCCCGTGGGTGCGCGGGGTCAGCGCTGCCGGGCAGGCCGCGGGTCCGAGCTCGCTTCCAGGTGCAGACAGCAGCTGCCCCCCGCGCCGCGAGGCCGGAGCCGCTATAAATTCGATTCCTGTTACGGCCGCAACAGCCGCGCGGCGACAGGCCATCTCTCACCTGACAGCGGCAGCAGCCCGCCCGCCGCCCCACGCAAAGGGCCGAGGGAACAGGATTGTGGTTGTGCTTGCTGGTCGTAGGGCGGCGGCTGTGTTGGGGAACGGAAGAGTCCGTGTCCACCCGTTGTGTCTGCCGAATGCTAGATACATGGGGTCGCTTTGTTTTATAGTTGATCTCGTGATGCGGAGTGCCGCCTCACTGGATCACCTTCACCTGTGCCAGTCGTACGTTTGCTTGTTCCGTTTCCAGTACAGACCACTTGACTACGATCGACACAAAAAGTGCATTACAGCACAAATTTAAAATCTGCGTATATACATACACGTTTTCCGACTGAGTCCTGGTCAATATATTCAAAACAACAGACATTTACAATGCAGAAGAAATAAATTATACTCTAATACTACTTTGAAACATCCCAGTTTTACTTTAATAAGGATATCAGAGCAACTTCATTATACCACTAGATATGAACAATTCTTGATACTTCACAGTTTAATTTGGCATTCATTTTATTATGATTACGTTTCCTTAAAATAATTTTATATGTCCAAAATATTCAACCGACAGTATGAATGTATTTCACAATTAACATTTAGCGCCCTAAGTACAGTAAGTATCCCAACGTTATCAGCGTGTCAGTAGAGCCAACCCGGCTGAATGCGTCTGGAACTTCCACTCAAGAAGCTAACGGCCCAACAGCTCGCAGCACGGGGGCCCCCGAAGCGCCAGTCACAGCCGACGCCTTCGCCGGGTCACGTGTTAATTATATTTAAATGAAGCCCCGCTGCAGCGGCGCGGCGTGGCGCGGGGCGGAGGCGGTAGCTGCCAAGGCAGCGTCGGCGGCCGACTTGTCGCCCTTCGTGTTGATGCAGCTAATTGATGGCGCATACAGCCCACGGTAATTACGGACGACCCGCACAGCCGCGCTGCGCCCGCACAGCGCCGCGTCTCGCCGAGCCGTGCCGCGCCGCGCCGCGGGCGCCGCCGCACCTGACGCGCTCGCACGCCCCTCCTCTTCCCACCCCACCCACGCCACGGGCCCGCCCCCCGTCCCCACCCGTCCGGCCGCCCCGCTCCGATGGCGCCCGCGTGGAGCGTGCAACCGCGACCCCTGCTGCCTGCGGGAGGCGACGAGCGCCCGTGCTACACGCCCGCGTGCTGGTGCGGTGGCGACGGCAGAGATGGTAGTGGCAAGATTGGTAGCACAATGGACAGTAGCTGTAGGGACGGTAGGACCAAAACGATTGAGGAACGGACAGTAACTGTAGCGAGAGTAGCGCCAGAAATTGTCGCCGAAGGGAGTGGTAGCAGCAGGAACTGTAGAACCAGAGACAGTAGCGGCAAGGGTTGGTAACGGCAAGGGTCGGAAGCGGCAAGGGTCGGAAGCGGCAAGGGACGGAAATGGCAAGGGACAGAAGCGGCAAGGGACGGTAGCGGCAAGGAACAGTAGCGGCAAGGAAGAGAAGCGGAAGAGATGACAACGGTCAGTGTGATAACGGCTGTAACGGAGGTCGGGTGATGGGGCTTGTGCCGATAGCGTTTGTGGTTGGCTGTGGCGATGTCATGTTCGGTGAGGACGGCGGCGATGTCGGCGGGGCGTGTTTTAGAGCTGTTCTCAGAAACCACCGCACCGCAACTGCTGGAAAATTTATTTCTATCGAGGAGAAACGTGACTAAAAAGAGCTTCGCGCCCGGTGGAATAGTCGTTCATGCGTTGAAGTGTCTTCTTAAAGAGTGTATCCCATAAAGTTCGGAATTGAATAAAAAATGTCTGGTAGAAATACCGCCCGAGGAATTACATCACCTTGCTTTTGTGAAGCTTTATGATATTTTATTATCATTTGAACATAATAGTGCATTATTCCTCAAGAAGTAATTTTCTCTTCCAACGATCACGAAAAAAAGTCTGCACAACTTCATTATATAATTCTCCCGTTCACTATTCCCGAAATTTAGATATCCAAACACCTGGTGCAACAATCGCCAACAGCTGTGACAAACACCTTCACTTCAAAACCAGTCAACCTCGGTCCGTTTCCCCGCTTTGAAACTTTCGCCCCCTTTGACGAGTTACGTCTGTCGACAGTTCTCCGACTCGTACATCCGGACCACACCCCGTCCTCTGCTTGTGTCTACCCCAACTCTCTTCTCTCCCTCTCTCGAAATTTCCGGAAACTCGCGTCCACACCTTCACCTCGAATCCCTCGCCTTTTTTTTTGTAAGGATGATAACGCTACCACTTCCTTCCGCTGTTACACAAGTGAACCGCGAAAAGTAAATTAAGCAGAATGAATGTTTCACTAATGTTTTTATGTTCTCCGTCGGAGCCTTCCACCCCTTCGTGCGTTCCGCTGCTGAGCTATCGCGGGCTCGTAGCTCCGATCCGTCCTCCCCTTACCTCTGCCCTTCCTCCTCCTTTCGTTTCTTTCAGAGCGGAGTCGCCGACGTCTCGCGTGAGAAGGCGAGTGGCTGTGGAAGCAGATGCGCGGTTTATCAAGCAAGTGGTTTCGGCACACGAAGAGTTCATGACAGTAAAGACACCTTACTGGAAGCGCTGTTTTAAGGCCAAAAACAAAGCAGAAACTGTATCATTGAAAGATTTCTTCAATGATTTCACTTTCTTATTCAAGTTCTTAGCAGATTTCTTTCAGAAGGTCGCCAGAAGAAACGTCAGAGAGCGCGTTCTTTTTAAAGTAAGAAATACGATTCTCGATTCGCGTATGAAACCCGACCGACGCCGCCTACACGCCAGTTGCCACCTCTGAAAAGAACCGGCTTGCTCCTTCAGGTTGCGGAAACTCTCACCCAAGAATACGCTGTCCCTCTTTGACGCCACCCACCCACCCACGTGTTAATCTTTTCGCTTCTTTTTTTTCGCGACGTGAGAAGGCACAATGCCGCGAGAACATTAACGCAGATTTGTCAACGCCATCGACCGAGTAATCAGGCGCCCCCGTGAGGAGGCGTCGGGAGGAGACTGGAGACGGGCCGAGGTTAAAGGAGATGGAGGGCGCGATGTAGGAGGAGGTGGTGTCGGAATTGTGAGGAAACCGGTCGTAGGAAGCCGGCCGGGTGCGGAATCGATGGAAACAGCAGAAAGGAGGGTGAATACGTGTCATTGGGAAGAAGGACTGTCGCAAACGTTTCCAGAATCTGGAGTGTGTCCAAAGGGCCGGAGATGTGAGAAGGCGAAGTACGGGACGAGTCTCTGGCATTACAAAAAAAGACAAGTGGTGTCAGGCTGTTCTAAAGGTCAGAGAAAGTTGTCAAATAGACTACACACAGGATGTAGATGGATAGAAATGGGAAGAATAAAGGACGATGGGCTGAACACAAATGTTCAAGATAGTGAAAAGGTATTGATATTGTAAAGCTGTAAGATTATAAAAAGTAACAAAAGAATTGAGGATAAGGAAATGGCAATGAGAAATAGTGAGAATATATGGGGGAAGAGTAGGCAACTCAGGTGGAAAGAAGGTTGAAAAGAGATGAGAGATGGGGGAAAGAGTCTGGCGAGAATGGGAATACGATGAGAAGAGAGACAGAAAGACCTGAGATGGAGATTTAAGACTATATCGGGAAGGGGAGTAGGAGCGGGCAGATGTGCGAGTTGGTCTCCATTGGAAAGGAATGGCAGTTGGGCTGAAAAAAGGCAAGACAGGTTCCACAGTAATGACAATAGCTCAGAGACCAGTCTGAAGGGATGTTTTAAGAAACAACAACGGAAGACAGTAGACCTATGTGTGAGTGATTTGGAGAGGGCAACGGGAGACCTATGTGTGAGTGAATTGGAGAGGGCTGTGGAAGATTGAAGACATATGCATGAGTGACTTGGAGAGGGCAGCGGGAGACCTATGTGTGAGTGACTTGGAGAGGGCAGTGGAAGATGGAAGACCTATGCATGAGTGACTTTGAAAGGGCTGCGGGAGACCTATGTGTGAGTGACTTGGAGAGGGCTGCGGAAGATTGGAGACATATGTATGAGTGACTTGGAGAGGGCTGTGGAAGATGGAAGACCTATGCATGAGTGACTTGGAGAGGGCAGCGGGAGACCTATGTGTGACTGACTTGGAGAGGGCTGCGAAAGATGTGAGGTCACATATGGGAGTGATTTGGAGAGAGTAGCGACAGGTGGCATTGAACGCGAGAGACGGCGGCGGCGGCGGCGGCGGCGAAGCCCTGAGCGAAGCCTCTGAATTCCCACAGCTCTAGCACTTCCCACCCCTCCGCACAGCTCCGCTTCGCTCGGCTTCTCTTCGCTTCCCCACGGCAGGCGCCTTGCCAAAGTTAATTTATTACAGCGCCGTCGGCGTCGGCGGCGGGAACTCGCGGTTTCCGGCATCACGCGTGGCTCTCACTCACACACACACTCACCCACACGGTAACACGCACGGTGACCTTACCCTCTGTTTGCCCTTTCGCACGTTTTTAAATTTTTACCTCCAACTAATAGGCGATTCGCATTATTATTTTTTTTTATGTCCCACAATACGATGCAAAAGACTCTGCTTTTAAATTTGAATTAAACTTGTTTGTATATATCCTTTTTAAGTGTGTTTATTTTTCTACCTATAGATTATAATTATTTTCATTCAAAATAACTCACAAGAAGTAGATCCAAAAATGTTTTCTATCGCAAACTTAATAACCCCACAAATTCAAAGAGAAAAAACAACTGTGTTAAATCTCAATGGTATTTATATAAACACCGCGAATGTGGCATACATTTTCATACGACGACGGTTCGTTTTTCATTTCGCGTTCTATGTCAGTCGCCCCGCGTGTGCCGACCCGACGAGGGCTCCCTTCCACTGGCGCCCGGAGTGAGGCGCCGCGCCGCGCCGGTCGCCGCCGGCGGATGTCGGATTGAGCCGTCAGGGGGCGCCGGCGGACAAATGACGGCCACCGCCCGCTGCGCGCCGCGCCTCCTCGCTGCCTCGCCGCGGGCGTCGCGGCGCGCGCGGACGTCACCTCCGTCGCCTCCATCTCTTCCTCCACCGTCGCCACCTCCTCCTCGTAAGCCGCCAACAATTCTTCTACTTCCTTTCTTCATTCGCCTGCACCGCCACCCACTATCTCCACCGTTCGCCTCATCTTCTTCCTCCGCTACCACTATCTACTCCTTCCTACCACCTCTACCTACTTCACTTCCGCTGTCCCCAACCCCTACATCGCTTCCTTCACCTCCATCGCCACCGCCTACTTCGTCTCCGTGAAGTCATCCTCCTCCTCCTCTTTTTCTCGTTGCTGTTCCTGTTCTCCTTCTTTCACATCAGCCAACTTTATCTCCTCCGCCTCTACCCTCTTCGCTCCCACCGCCCTCATCATATTTTCTTCCTCTCAATCTCCTCCTCTTTCACTTCCGCCGCCATCACATCCTCATTTCACTCTTCCTCCTCCTCCGTCACCATCACCATCTCCACCCCTTCGCAACCCGCGTCCTTCGCCTCCTTGGGCGTCTTAATAGGCGTCGGCGGCGCCGCCCAACAGCCAGCGCCACCCGAACAATGGCGCCGCGACGCGCTCGACAGGTCGCGGCGTCTGGACGCCTCCCGCCGCCATTACGACACATGGAATTAAAGTGCGTGGCGGCATTTTTCTCCCTCAATCGACACACGTCTTTTCTGCGCGCGACTGATTTATACATCGCCCTGGACTTGTAACGGATAAACATGAAGGTTACTCGTCAACGAGATTCGATGCGGAATGTCAAATGTAACAAAAGAGGTTAATTTAAAAGAAAACTTGTAATCATTTGCAAGAGGGAAATTTTTAATTATGTATTAAAGAAAGAGATCATGGGCAACTCAAAGGAAGGTAGGTATAGTGATACATAATTCTATTCTGAAAGATAAAAAAAGTATATTCTCGTATTGATTAGAATTCATTGAAATATCAAGTTAACATCCGATCGATCAATTTACATAGTGAGTGACTTGGAGTTTGTAAACACAATTTGTTAATCTTCGCAGCGATTTGTAGCTTGCGGGTTGGCCCAAGCAAATATGACACGCAATTAATTCAGTCTGCACGCACACTAACACACCTCCTCCTCCTCCACCACTACCACCAACTCCAGCTCGCTTCAGCTAATCACTTCGAAAATTATCTGTTCCGACGTCACCACGCCAATTAGACGCCCCCAGTTTCGCCTTTCCCCATCGCCGCCACGCCCTCGCCATCGCCCGCCATCGCCGTCACCCGCCAGTTTACACCGCCCGCCGTTAACTGCTCGCCTCTTCTCACAGCCTTTCGTCATCACTCAACATCAACCAGCTCTGCCCGATAAGTCCATTGCCATCGCGTCATCCTTCGACACCTGCCACCACACACCGTCACCCCAGAGATCTCCACTCACCCCCTACCCCCTCCAACTCACGTCTCGTCCCCACCACATTACCGAACACCGATCAAAGCCACTGGAGCGTCGGCTGCTACTCCTCCACGACAACCTCGAGGGATCACCATTCCTGCCACCACTCCCTCATCATCGGCGGCATCACCGTCCGACTAAATCGGGCGGCAGGCAGCGCGGCGGCGGAGTGTTGCATTAATTATCGCAGTTTGTTAATTAGTTATTCACGCCAATGTCGTTGAAGCGCCTCCAGCCCCAGCATATCGCCGACCCCGCTTCTCCACAACACAAATCCCAGCCGCCACCACAGCCCTTGCGCTTTTTCCATGACCTCCACGCCTCCTGCACACCCGTCACGTCCCTTAAGCCCCCGTCTCCTCCACCGTCTACCCACCACCTTCACACCCTCCCTGCTCCATCTCTAACTGCTGCACCGCCTCTTCCATAACCCCTCAGGCCGCCTCCACAGCATTCTCATGCCATATCGACCGCTCACCCGCCTCCATCATCCACCCACCTCTTTCATGGTATCCCCGATCCATATCCACAGTCCCCCCACCTCCTCCACAGCCCATTTCACCTCCACTACAGTCCCGTCCACCTCACCCTCAGTTCCCTCCACCTCCTTCACCTCTTCCACAGCCTCCTCCACCTCCTACACAGCCCCTCCACCTCCTCTACTGCCCCCTCCACCTCCACAGTATCCTCCACCTCCTCTACAGCCCCCTCCACCTCCTCCACAGCGACGCCGCAGCGCCCGTCAGTGCAACGCCGCCCAGTGGCAGGCGGCGGGCAAGAAGAATGGAAATCGCCCACTGCCTTTATAAAGGCCCGCACCGCGCGCCAGAGGGATTTTTCCCTCTGTTGTATTCTGAATGAACGACCACTGCACTGTTGTACTCATCACTTCTTTTCATTTCTCGGCGTAAATGAAAGCGTAAGCGAAATTATGACCGTTGTGGAACTTGAAAGACGCTCAACGACAACAGAAGGGAGAAAGTCATGCATTACAACGGGAAATCCTCGGAAACACTTTGGAAGTTGAAAAAAAGACTCTTTTCACGGGAATAAATAAATGTATGACAAAAGAACAAATGTATTTACCTTATTGATAGGAAATTATATTTTTATTAAAAGATTAAAGTTAACACGCAATTCTCAAAAAGGAATATCACTTTCACAAATGGTTTAATATTGCTTACAAACGTAAGCCTAAACTTTTAAAAAAAATAATCAATGAATATAAAACACAGAATCCTAAAACGTTATTGGATTAGTTTCTTTAACATCTACTTTCCAAGAATGTCCCCCTAGTTAACTACCAAATGGTAGGTAATCCTTTCAGTTCTTCATGGCGAAAATTATTTAATATCATCGCAAATCCCCACTTTAAAAGAATCTTGAGAGTACGATATGTGACAGCCTGATTCCAAAAGCTTGCTTTGTGATTATTAGACTTAAAGAAGGCAGATATTGGATCACTTTTTCTTTACTCGGAGTTATACATTTCTTTACACAAATCTGCCGAAAAAAGAAACACTCAAGAGCAAACAACATGAATAAAACTATACCTTTTCGGTCCCGCCGCCAGGTCGGAAACAGTGTGGCGTATGTGGAGCGCGTGATGTGGCGGGCGCCGTCGCCCCCGTGGCATCGGATGCGGCCCCCGCGCGCCTCGCCTCTTTCCATCCCCTCCCTCTCCCCCTCCCACTTCTACTTCGGCGGCGGACGGGGAGCACGGGTCGATACGCGCGCCCCTCGATTCGGTTACGCCCCCCCCTTCCAACGCCACCGGCAAGAGGCCCTCGCAGAGGCTCAGAACCACTCGCTCTGATCCGACACCAGCCCAACTGCCGACAACGTTCGGACGCAAGTTGTTTGACTTAATATTTCATGTTTCCCGACGCGTCAAGGGTTATGGACGTAAGTCCTGTAAGTGTAGTTCTTGTTACGGAAACGAATGTTTAGTGATGTTGGCTTCCTGCATTCACACAGAGGAATCATTCCCGGCTCAAATAACTCGTCTTCAAGAAACTTCAGTAGGAACGTCAGGAACATAATACGATTTTGAAAATATTGTGAGAAAAAAACATGTGAAACGATAAAGAATAATTGATAAAAGAACGAAAGTATGCATTTGTTAAAATCGTCCTTTCAACCGTTAGTTAATGCGCGACTTGAACCCACGCGTTAGACTCAGCGCCATAATGTTGGCTTCTCCGAGAGCTGGAACATGTCAAAAGAGTACCAGAACAAATAAGTAGTAACGACTTCCACTTAGCGGTTTCTCAGTCAACGACTGACATCTGTTACGCAAGTCGGACACGCAACGGCGACTTGCGCGCAGCAACAACAAAAGGAATCATTGGGCGAGGAGCTTTGTCTGCCGCTCTGCTTCCCAACTTTTGCAACGCCATGGCTCTCCAAGTCTATCTTAAATTCTGCGACCTAATCCTCTTCCTACTGCGCCTCCTCCCCTCCACCCCGTCCTTTGCGTCTCCTCCTCCTCACCCTCCTTCGCGTCGCCTCCACCACCCCCTCCTTCGCGTCTCCTTCTCCACCCTCTCCTTCGCGTCTCCTCCTCCACCCTCATCTTCTACATCACTACCATGTGCGATGCCTAAACATCTGTGGTTCACGTCCCGACGCGATTCCTACAGCCGCCACCGTCGCCACCCAACATCGTGTTCCTAACCCAGATCGCCACTGGTACTTTCACCCCTGCCACCGCCCCCTGCCTTCACCCACGCCCTCTCCGCTCCCTCTCCCAGCGCGGCATCGCCCGTACACGCAAGCCAGCCGCGCCAGCAATCCGGTCGGCGAGCGGGGGCGCAGGAATTACAGCGACCTCATAATTGGGTAACGAATTGCCCAGGCGGCGCGGCGCGCGACCGCAGCGCTCCGCGGCGCGGCGGCGCAATGTCAAATTAACGCCCCGAGATCCCCCGGAGCGATAGAGTCCGAAGACTGCGAGTTTGTCTCAGCCAGCCTCCGCGCAGCGGGTGCTTAAGTACTCTCCCATTGAAAAATTGTAAATGCAAGAGAAATTAAATCGTGCTTCCGATAGAATTCGAACGACGAGAAACAATGAACATCAATGTTTTATTCTTCAACCGTTCGATAGCGAATATTCTTTTTCACCACAAATAAAGCAAAATTCCAACTGATCTATAACACCATCAAAAACATTCGTATTCTTTTAATTAAGAACTTTAGCTTTATACAAAGAAAACCGATTGATATCTTTTATAATTTATGATAATAAATTAAACTTTCCGGCAGCACAGTCAGATTAAAGTAAGCCATATTTCATTGGTTGCCTGCGAAGCCCCAAAAGTCTCTCGTGAAATATTAAACAGCGAAAGACATCCAGCATGGTACGGATTGGCTATCGCACGATCTCTAAACAATTCTCTTGGCCACGTTGATGTTGAACTGCCGGTTACGGCAGTTGTTGCTCTGGCAGTCCTAGTTCAAGTAGAGGTGATGTACGCGATGTCTGTGGCGAAGGAAGAGGAGAGGGAAAGCGAAGGCAAAGGCGGGGACGAAGGAGGAGCCGGTGGCCAAGGAGGAGGTTGTGGCGAAGGAGGAGGCGGTGACGAAGGAGGAGGCGGTGGCGACGGAGGAGGCGGTGACGAAGGAGGAGGCGGTGGTTTCAATGCGGAATGTCAAATGTAAGAAGGGTTAATTTTAAAGAAACGTGTAAATTTGCAAAGGAAATTTTTATTTTTAAAGAAGAGATTTGGGATCAAAGGAGTAGTTAATGATTATTAATTTTTACTGAAAGATAAAATTATATTCTAGTGTTGATAGAAATTCATTGATAAAGTACATCCCGATGATCATTTAATAGTGAGTGTATTGGAGTTTGTAAACCAAATTTCTGTTATCTTCGAGCGATTTGTAGTTTGGGTTTGGACGAAATATGACCATTATTAGTCTGGCAACTAAAATACTTCTCATATTACACAATAGCTGCTTAGTATCTTGAAATATTATTGTATTCGACGTAAGATTAGAGCAGTTTGTTTCTGCGAGCTGAATGTCCCTGATCGGGTACCCGAGTTTACAAAGGGTTAATGATGTTTCACCGTTTGTATCCATAACATCAACAACTTTGCGATAACGTCAATTGGTCGGTTTTGAACTGTTCAAACAAAGTACTTAAGATTATATCACTATCCAATATTTCACAATTATGACGATCAAGCATGGAGGTGCTGTATCCTACACTGAGGATAATTCTGACATCTTATCCGGGATAAGTCGCTAAATGGGGCAGGGGCGGGGCGGAGTGTTGCCATTATTGAGTTTTGTTATTAGTTTGCAGCAGAGTGTTGAGGCTAGCCAGACATATCGCGCCGCTTTTAAAATAATCAGGCAAGCTGTGCGTTTTTCCATGACTCAGTCTGCGTCACGTCCTTAACCGTTCTAGTTACAAAGTTCACTCCTGCTTATATTTAAATGTGCATCGGTTCATATAGTAGCTTGTCTTCTAAGATTCATTGATATGTTTCGGTATCATCAATTTTATGGTATGATCATATACAGTCAGTTAGATTTACCCAAAAGTGTCACTACTCTTAGTTCTATTATTCACAGTCTTCACTCTCAATGTATTTATGTATCGTATTTACTTTCTAAGTCCTTCTATTAAGTCCTCTCACTCTCCAAGTGATTCATATAAGTCGTTATATCTTAGTCTTCAAACTCTAAGTATAAGATCATCTTTATAAGTCCGTTTAATAAGTCTATCTAAGAATTTTACTCATAAGTGTATTTACTGTTTCATTTACTCTTACAGTTCATCTACAAGTTTGATTTTTAACTGTCATTCAGTAAACCCTTACAGCATTAAGGGAGCGAGGTGTCAGTGAAGCGCCCATGGAGGCCGGGAGGGAGAAGAATGGAATGCATGCTTTATAAGGGCACGTGCGAGGGGATTCTTCTCTGTTGTATTCTGATGAACCGACGCAGCTGTCTGTTGTACTCATACTTTTTTCATTTCTGGGTAATGAAGGTAGAAATTATGACGTGTGGATTGAAGACCGTAAGACAAAGAAGGGAGAAAGTCTGCATTCAACGGGAAATCCTGACCATTTTGGGAGTGAAAGAAGCCTTTTAAGGGATAAATATTGCAGAAAAAGAAAAATGTTTTACATTTATTTATAGTATATTTATAGTTTTTATTAGAAGATTATAGTTAAAGCATTTTAAAAAGGAATATCATTTCACAAATGGGTTTATATTGCTAACCAATGCTAATTGTTTTTAAAATAGATAATGATTACACGAATTAAAAACGTTTGGATTAGTTTCTTTAATTATTTCAAGATGTCCCTAGTTAAATAATGTTTTTTAGTTTGTCATGGGAAAATTATTTAATATATCGCAATCCCATTTAAAGAATTGAGAGTACGATATGTGGTAAAGTGATCCAAAAGCTGTTGTGTTATTAGACTTAAGAAGGGAAGTACTTTTTCTTTACTGTAGTATACATTTTTTACACAAATTGGAAAGACACTCAGAGAACAACATGATATAAAACTATACTTTTGGTCCGCGCCAGGTGGAAACAGTGTGGTATGTTGGAGGCGTGATGTGGGGGGCTGTCGCCCGTGGCTATGGGCCGCGTGTCGCGCTCTTTATCTTCTATCGTTAATTGTGGGGACGGGGGACGGGTGATACGGCGCCTGATAGTTACGCTCTTAACGAGAAGAGGTCGGGAGAGGTAGAACGTGCTCGCTCTGATCGACCGCCAATGCGACAAGTTGGCAAGTTGTTTGACCTCATATTCATGTTTTCGACGCGTAAGGTTATGGACGTTAGTCTGTAAGTGTAGTTTTGTTAGGAAAGAATGTTTAGGATTTGCTTCCTGCTTCACAAAGGATATTAGGATCAATATCGTCTTAGAACCTTCATTAGTAGGAAGTAGGACATAATTAATAGATTTTGAATATTGTGAGAAAATACATGTGAACCCGATAATGATATTGTAAAAGATAGAAAGTATGAATTGTTAAAATCGTTTCACGGTTAGTTATGCACGACTTGAACCCAGGTTAGACACGCCATAATGTTGGTTCTCCGAGAGTGGAACATGTAAAGAGTACAGCAAATAGTAGTAAGATTATTGGGTCTTTCCAGTCCAACTGCTGAATATGTTACCAAGTGGACAGGCAAGGGACTTGCGGCAGCAACGAACAAAAGGAATATTGGGCGGGAGCTTTGTTTGAGTCTGCTTTCCCAATTATGCAAGGACATGGCTTCAAGTCTATTAAATTCTTGGCCGGTAATCTCTTCTACTGCGTTTACCCGTTTTGCGTTCTCTCTTCCTTGGTTCCTTTATTCTCCTTGGTACTTTCACTTCTTGCGTCTTTCACTAATTCCCTTGGTCTTCCCCTTCCTTGGTCTCCTTATACCTCCTTGGCGTTTTTCATGTCTTGCGTTATTTACTATCCTGCGTCTACTTTCACTCTTAGGTTCTTTAGCTCCTTGTGTTCACTTCACTGCTTCGCGTTTTTCTCCCTATCCTTGGTTCCTTTCTTATCGCGTCTGTTTCCTCTCCTTGGTCTGCTTCTCGACCTCTTGCGTTCTTTCCCATCTCTTCGGTTCTTTACATTAATTAGTAGCTTCTAATCCTTGCGTTCCCTTCTCACTCTTTCGGTTCTTTCACTTTGCGTCTCTTCCTACTTTTTCGGTCCCTCTCTTGCGTTTCTCCATTTCGGTAACCTTCTACGTCTTGCGTCTCTTCTATTCCTTTGCGTTTTTCAGCTTCTTGAGTTCTTCATTTCGGTCATCTCAATCTTCGGGTTTTTATCCTTGGTTCCTTGCTCACTCTTTGGTTTTTTTCTCCTTCGTTTTCTCCACTTCTTGGTCTTTCTATCTTTGCGTTCTTCTCATTCTTGCGTTCCTTTACTTCTCCTTCGGTCTTCTCCAGCTCTCCTTGCGTCTTTCTTACGTTCTTATGTCACTTACCATCTTCGCGTTCTTTCCTATCTTTGCGTCTTTCTCATCGTCTTGCGTTCCCCTTCTCACGCCTTGCGTCTCTTCACTTCTTCGGTTCTCCTCTACTATCTTGCCAAACTAATGTGCGATGCTAAATTGTGGTTCATGTCAGAGCCGATTCTACAGCCGCAAGTCGAGCAAATCGTTTCTAAAGATCGCATGTACTTTCACCCTGCACGCCTGACTTACCCAGCCTTAGCTCCTCGGGGGCATGACCCGTACGGCAGCGCCGGCGCAACGGCGGAGCGGGGGCGGGAATACCAGCGCCTATAATTGGTAATGGAATTGGCAGGGGCGGGGGCGACGAGGCTCGCGGCGGGGCGGGCATGTAAATTAACGCCACGAGTATCGACGATATATGTAGTCGAAGACTGCGGTTTGTCTCAGTAGCTGGCAGGGGTGCTTAGATCTCATTTGAAGTTTGTAATGAAGAGCTTAAAATGTGCTTCGTAGAATTCGAAGACCGAGAACCAGAACATCATGTTTTATTTTAAACGTTCGATGGAATATCTTTTTCCAAATAAAGAAAATTCGAATGATATATTAACCAAATGATTGTTTCTTTTTAATTAGAACTTTAGGCTTTATACAAAGAAAACGATTGATATCTTTTTTTAATTTGATAATAATATTAACTTTTCGGCAGACCAGTAGATTAGAAGTAGCTATTTACTTGTTGCGTGCGAGCCAAAGTCTTCGTGAAATATTCCAGCGAAGACCATCCAGCTGGTACGGATTGGGTATCGAGATCTATAACAATTTCCGCTTGTGCACGTTTGATGTTGGATACTGGCCGGTTAGCGCAGTGGTTTGCTTTGGCAGTCTAGTTCATAAGTAGAAGGTGATGTACGCGATGTGTGTGGAGAAGGATAGGAGAGGGAAAGCGAGGCGAAGGCGGTGAGAAGGGGAGGCGGTGGGAGGAGGAGGAGTGGGAAGAAGAAGGCGGTGGGCGACAGAGGAGCGGTGGGAGGAGGAGGCGGTGGGAAGGAGGAGGCGGTGGCGAAGGAGGAGGGGTGGGACGGAGGAGGCGGTGGCGAAAAAGAGGCGTGGCGACGGAGGAGGCGGTGACGAAGGTAGGGGGCGTGTGGGACGGAGGAGGGCGGTGACGAAGGGGAGGCGGTGGGAAGGAGGAGGCGGTGGGAAGGAGAGGGCGGTGGCGAGGAGGAGGGGTGGAAGGAGAGGGTGGGAAGGAGGAGGCGGTGGGAGGAGGGGCGGTGGCGAAGGAGGAGCCGGTGACGAAGAGAGGCGGGTGGGAGGAGGAGGCGGTGGGACCGGAGGAGCGGTGCGAAGGAGGAGGGGTGGCGACGGAGGAGGCGTGGCGACGGAGGAGGGGTGACGAAGGAGAGGCGGTGAGAGGGAGGCGGTGAGAGGGAGGGGGGTGGGACGGAGGGGGTTGACGAAGGAGGAGGCGTGGGAAGGAGGAGGCGGTGCGACGGAGGAGGGTGGCGAAGGAGGAGGTGGTGGCAAAGGAGGAGGCGGTGGCGAAGAGGAGGCCCGGTGGCGAAGGAGGAGACGGTGGCGAAGGAGGAAGGGTTACGAGGAGGAGGCGGTGGCGAGGAGGAGGCGGTGGCGAAGGAGGGGGGTGATGAAGGGAGGCGGTGAGAAAGGAGGTAGGCGGTGGCGAGGAGGAGGCGGTGACTGAAGGAGGATGGCGGTGGCGAAGGAGGGGCGGTAGCGAAGGAGGAGGCGTGGGAGACGAGGAGGTCGGTGGGAAGGAGGAGGTATGGCAAGAGGAGGCGTGGGAAGGAGAGGCGGTGGGAAGAGGAGACGGTGGCGAAGGAGGAGGCCGTTGACTGAGAGGAGGCGGTGGCGCGGAGGAGGCGGTGGCGAAGGAGGGGAGGCGGTGACGAAGGAGGAGGCGTGACGAAGGCGAGGCGGTGCGAAGGGGGAGGCGGTGGCGAAGGAGGAGGCGGTGGCGAGGAGGAGGCGGTGGCGAGAGGAGGCCGGTGAGAAGAGGAGGCAGGTGACGAAAGAGGAGGCGGTGAGAAGAGGAGGCGGTTGGCGAGGAGAGCGGTGGCGCGCGAGGAGGAAAGCGGAGACAAAGTGGATGAAGGAAACTTGTGGGCGTTGGCGGTGGGTGGGCAGGCGGTAACGGTGACGAGTAGGGGAGGCCAGCGGCAGCGTGTGCGGGGGCCATGGCTAGCGTGGCCTCGGTCGGAGACGCCGGCATTGTCGTGACCTTGGGGAGCAGACGCCTTCGGCTTGACGGGGCCGGGCGCGGGACCCGGTATGCGCTCCCACCTTGGGCCCTCCCTGTAGCAGGCAGCCCACACTGCGGAGGTAGGGTTGTGCGGTGGC
>BOPP01000040.1:2747127-2762067 GCA_017312745.1 Gryllus bimaculatus | reverse complement strand
ACCTTGAATGTAAAGCATTATCGATCTTCTGCGCATGCGCAGATGCACTGAAGTGGTGCGAAACTTATGCGCATGCACTTAGCTGTGCCTGCGCACAAGATCGATAGTGCTTTACGTTTGAGGTGGCACAAATTCCCTGTTGAATGAGCGGAAGGGCGGACGGTTGAGTGATCGAGCGAGCGAGCGAGCGAGCGGATCGTTGAGTGAGTGATCGAGCGAGCGAGCGAGCGGACCGTTGAGTGAGTGAGCGGAGTGGAGTGTGCGACCGTTGAGTGATATGGGTCGTTGAGTGAGCGAGTGAACAGACCGTTAAGTCAGTGAGTGGCGGTTGAGTACGCGAGCGGACGGCCCGTTGTGTGAGCAGGAGGACGGGCAGATGAGACAGCGAGCGAGCGCGCGGGCGGGTGGTTGAGAGGGCAGCCGGGTGGGCATGCGGTTGAATGGGTGGGCGGTTTTCCCTACGCACCGTGCGGCTGATGAACGCGAAAGCTCCCCTCCCATCGTATCACGCTGTTTTTTTCACTTTCAAACTGGTTTCATACTTCGCTTTGACTACAAGTGGTAGAGGATGGTGATATTCTAATGCGCCCAAAAAAAGATAAAGTACTTAACACATTCAGCCACATCGTTTACAATATGTACATGGAAACAATGCAAATATTTGATTATTTATACGTCGAAAGAAAAAATAAATGTAAATCATTTGGTGTTTGAAGTTGATTTTTTTAATAATTCATTTTACAGTTGACTGTACGATGTACTCATTCGGCACTTGTGGCTAATTACAATAGCTAGACATAAGTTTAATTAGAATTCACCCACACTCCAACGATTACATATGCACATCAACAAGCGAATGTGTTATTCACTGATTCATTGTTTATCTTTTAATTCTTTTATCAGACTGGAACCTCACGGTAGGTGCGTTATATTCACCCTGGAAAAAAATTACGGTAAAGCGGTGTTTTTCTTTCGCCCTATTTCATTGAACCAGGCACAGGAGAGGTTTGTTTCAGAGACATAAATTAACGTACTGGAATTTGTAACACATTATTTTTAAATTTATTTCAAACTCAAATAATATCAAGTTTCCAGATCGATCAACACGAAAGTATTCAACTTATGTTTTGATATCAATGAAACCTACGTTGTTTGCATAGAGAATTTTTACACAGTATGAAGCATCTTAACCTATAACTCTGCACATGCGCAGAACTTCATTAGCAGAATACGCTAAGGTTATTCACGCTGTGCAACATATGAATGGGTGAAAACCAGAACGTTAGTGATATTTCATAAATTCTGAAAACAAAAGTGTTTATATTACTACATTTCAGAACCAATGCAATTTCGTGGATTCAATGAACAATTGAAATGTCGTGGTTTTCATGATGACACAAATCACCGCGACTTTACATTGATACTGAGTTAAAATAAACAGTTTTCTCAGAATTTATAATATGTCACTTACACCATTCTGGGTTGCACCCATTCATGTGTTGGTTGCTTCGATGCGATTGTTTGTCTCGCTGCAAACAAGTGTGGCAACGAGCGTGAGGATTACGCGAGTAGGAGCGGCAATTTCTCAAGGGCGCTTCTACGCGCTCACTAGCTCAGCCACGCGCGCGCCCTCCTACTCGTAAATCACAGGCAGCGCTGCAGGCGACTCGGCTCGGCTCCTCTCCTCTCCGCACTCCGCCCGCGGCCAACGCACTCCGCGCTCTATTACCACCTTCCGAATTCAGGAAGGATGCCCGGGTTGTAAGCTGCGATCGCGAAGTGCTCTCGACGCCTAAATTTAACTTCGCCTAAATTAAAATATGTGTAGGGAATGCTAACGAAATAATGGGTTAGTCGCTTTATTCGGTGTGAATTATAACAGATGAGAATAAAAGATAATCTCGCAGTCATCAGTTGATCAATCAGAAACTGAGATACAGATATGTCCAGGCATTACAGATTTCGAGGTCAAAATTTTTTCCCTGTACAAAAGGAGAGTTTTTTTTATATTTTACAAAAAGTTATGACAGTTGACTTGAAACATTAAAAAATAGTTGTAAATTCCTGTTTACTGTGGAAATGTTTGAGTATATTTAGGTGTATGATAGCACTGCCGTAATTCAACGAATACCCCGTGCGCTTGTCAGTCAAGTTGAAAGGACTTCCCATTAACCATAAAACACCTGAAGTGTGAAATAATCTAAATGAGTAATCGCGGAAGATGACGGAGAGTCGAAGTCCACTCGATAAAAGTGGTTCTCCATTGTTTTCTTAAGTGATAATAACGAGGACTACACTCGTAAAACTTCACATGTTCCCGGAAACATTACCCTTCAAAGAGAATCAGGCAACTGGAATGTATCACCTATATAAGAATCTCGAAGGACGTTTATCAACACCAATTTCATCTGACGACTAAATCACGGGGCAATGTTCATGAGGAGATCACGTCTAGACAACGCTGTCGGCGCTGTCACATTATAACGGGCTGGCCTGGGGCGCTTGGGAGTGAAGACACGGGAGTGGACGGGAATGACGAGAGTGGACGGGAACAGAAGGGAGCGGATGGGAACTGACGGGAACTGACGGGAGAGAGCGGGAACGGCAAACGGGAGGGTAGGGGTGCGGGAAGGTATGGGAGCAGAAGTGAACGGTACCGGACGGGGGCGGATGGCCGGGAAAGATTGGGAGCGAGCGGACGGTAGGTGACACGAACAGATGCGAGCGGACGAAGAGAACGGGGGCGAGAGGGTACGAGAGCGAGAGGGTACGAGAGCGAGAGGGTACGAGAGCGAGAGGGTACGAGAGCGAGAGGGTACGAGAGCAAGAGGGTACGGCAGCGGGAAGACACAACAGCAGGACGACATGAGATTGAGAGGATACGGGAGTGGGAAGGTAGGGGTTACGAGTGGGTACGGGAGGGAGAGGGAACGGTATCCGCAGCGGGCGGGAGGGAGAGGGAACGGTATCCAACGGAGCGGGAGTGTACGGGAGCGGGAGGACATGACAGTGGGAGAGCACGGCAGCAGAAGGGTGCGGGATCGGGAGCGGACGGAATCGAACAGACAGGAGGAGCGAGCAAGAGCGAAAGCTAGACAGTGTGCGCAGGCGGGGCGCGGCGGTGCGGGCCGGGGCGCGTGCCTGAGGAGGCTACACACCGGGCTGGAATGCGCCGGCAGCGCCCCCTCTAATAAGCTCGTTATCGGCCCGCGGCGGCCCGCGCCAGGCATCCGCCCGGGTACAGCGCGGGGCGGCGCGGTGCAGCTCGCGATCCGGAACGGAGCCCGGGGGAAGGCAGGTAGCTACACTCGCTAACGCATCCTTCATCTCGTCCACCTCACCAGCTTTTTGTTGCAGCCATTTGTTAAAGAGAATGCTGATATTTGAAAAAAGGTTTCTTACTTTCAGGGTTATCTTCCGCATGAAAGGCAAATTATAATGGAAACCATGTTCGAACATACACGATTCTTTCTTGCACGTCTCTCTTCAATTTTTTTCTGACCTTCTCACTCTCCAATATGAAGGATCTTACATATTTTCTGTATATTGTACGTCTATTAGGTTGAAATGACATATAATGCATTGAAAAACCGTTAAGAAATATTATTTTTCTACAATCTTACGAACTCGCCATCTCGTGTATTCCCATAGTTTCCATTACTTTCTTGTATCTTTTCTGTGGGTCCCTTTTTCGCTTCAAATCCAGTTCTGCCTGAACGTATTATCATTCAATACCAATAACTGTCTATAATTATGTTCTTATTCTAACCAAGTTCCATTCGTTACTTACGGTACGTTGATAGTAATATGAAAAACCGATCATTTAAAAAGGGATTCAAACGCCGAACAAAATTCAAAGTAGAGATGAAACGAAAATATTAACATGTACTCATACGTACGGAGTATACATGATACAAACAATGGTACAGATACCATGAATATGACATCCCCAACTGAACTCTTATTATGAGAATTTTACTGTGTTTGTGGATTTTTTGTTTGTTTGTTTATTTTGTTTTGTTCTTGTAACATTCCGAACTGACTCCTCACTTAGAAAGAAAGTATCAGAGGAAGTATAGACTTCTATTTTCATTCATTTTTAATATCCCATGATGATCAACAACAGTTATTTCCTCGCTGAGCAATAGCTGCAACAACAACCTACACATGCATTAAGTACTTTGGTTATCGACTCACATAAATTTGAGTGCTTCAGTTACGTCGCATATAAAGACTTCCATACTGACCAGGTCAGAAAAATCAATATACAATTGATACATGGCAAGACCAAATGCATATATCACTTCACTCCCTCCACATGTTTGTCAATTGCTTTTGCATTTCTGGAACTCGACGTGTAAATCATGTTTCTTTGCCGAATCAATACATGATATCCCGCTCCACAACACACTTTCTATGTCACTGGACTACCAAAAAATTCCGTCACTGAATAATAATAATAATAATAATAATAATAATAATAATAATAATAATAATAATAAAGCCAAAAATTCCAATTAAATGCATGTAATTCTTTAAATCTGCCACACGAACTAATGTAACATCATTTCGTAATATGTAAAACATCATTAATTTCCATTTAGAAACAGTTTTTTATAACTTTACATAATTTAATCGTTTATAATGTCGTGCAAGTAAAACCATCTAAACTACTTTTATGCGAATGCTTTTATGCTTATTTAGATGCGGATTCATTACTACACCCTATTAAAAATCAGCTCGTACATTTTTTAATGCGCGAATACATCCATTCTGCTCCCTTACACAGAAGCTCATCCCACAAAGGTGTTTTCCTTCTCTCCTGCAGAATCCTAATCGTTCCGAACAAGAACTGTCCACCTGCAGGCATGAAAACTGTGTCGGAGACCACAGCAGTCAACGTGGTGGTTCGCCGATAGCTTATCAGCCTCTCGCTCATTCGCTTCACAGTTGACAAATATTTGCAGGCGCCGATTAGCACTGGCTGCGCTCGCTCACGCCAACAAGCTGGTGCAAAACCGGCCAACGCGCCCGCCACACGCCGCGTTAACCTAGCGATCTGGGAGTAGTTTTCTCACATTTACTTTCTCTATGCCCTTAATTCCTACTCCTCTCTATAGAAAGCCCTGACCCTTCTCTAGTATTATGCCCACATTCTGCACGACTATCCACAGTGTCCACACCCATCCCCAACCTAACTCGCTAGCTCGAGCATTATTTCATTCCCTACCCTATTCTCAAAAAACTTGTACCATCATCGGTCTTTTTTTTCTTGTTTATGGGCTAGTTTTTCTTGTGATTCAAGCAAAATAGGCTACCGGTAAATGCAAGCGTGATGTTCAGAAAGAGTGAAATGTATTGGTAAGTAAGGACGGAGTATACGATTTACAGATTGCTGGAATGAACGAGAATATGAAATATCGAGAGTGTGTCAAAATACCGAAGGAACTTTGTATGTAAGTAAGGTAATTAGTATTAATAATGTTATTAATAACTCTGCTTCAAAGATCCGGGAAGATATTTTATAGTAGAATTATTTAATATAATTTGAAAAAGTAAAAGTTGGGAAGAACAAGAAATATGAATCTGCAAATTAAAATTTCTATTCTAGATTTTAATATTGGGAATAATTACGCTCTCTAAATTTTTACTTGTTTCTGTTACACACATTTATGTAGCAATGCAAATTCAAGAGACAGTTAACGACTAATTGTGGAAACTAGAAGATTTCTACTGTAAACTGAAAATAATGCGACAAAATAAGTTGTTCAGAATTGTATTCATTTTCGTTTCATATTCATTTAGGAGAAAATGCCGCTGCAGGATACGTACATTGTGCAGAAATACTTTGCTTCTGATCATTTTACAAAAAAAGAACAACTACTTCTGTGCTTTCGTTTTTCACAGAGCCAAGGAATAAAATTCCAGAGAAAAATATTTCGTGACCATCGCTTCACCAATAACGTGTATGATTTTTCAAATAGATCAATCTCCCGTTTGTGATTTTTTTCTTCTGGATGAAACTACGTTGCATTTGAGTAATATGCATTTTTAAATGAAGACAATTATTCCATAAACACTGAAACTGTAGGTGAAACACCCTCTCGTTTCAATGACAAAATAAAAATACACTCAGTGAGTGTATTTTAACGTGAGTATTTTAATCCAAAAAAACGAAGGAAACACTCCCAGGAGAATATTTCATCAGGTATTCCGGCCACGCATGAGAACACCATTACCACCACAGAGCCCTTAAATGCCCTCCGTCGCGTCACACAAAGATCGGTCATTCCATTTCCTGTCCCCGCCCACTCGCAGAAGGAAGTCAGCGACAGGCGTCCGGGGGAAAAAACGGATGACGTCGACCTCATAAAGCAAGGACCACAAGGGAGCAGAGCCTCGCGGGAGGGGGGGGAGAGGAAGAATCACATGACAGCAACCCAGCACGCGGGCACACGCAGCGTTAACGTCCACAAAAAGGGCAGAGAGAGAGAGAGAGAGAGAGAGAGAGAGAGCGACGGAAAGCGGCAGAGAAGGAGTGGGATGGGGGGGGAACGTGAGCCCGCAGCCATACGGAAAAGCCACGCGCTGTGTTATGCGCACGGCACACGCTCACGCTTACGCACGTGTGTACGCTCGCCGCCGCCGTCGCCAGCGGACGTGTTCGCAATATCGCTGCGGGGCGTAGTCACCAGAGTACAGGAACCTCCACACCTATGCACACGCGCCCAAACGCACATGGCCTGCGTGTTACGCTAGCGTGGTTCAGCGAGGCTGTTCGGAAAGACACGCTCTCTGATCAGGGACAATCATCACGAATACGCGCAGGTGAAGATGACACCTGCTCCAGTTTCTAATGACACCAATCACGCTGGTAAATTACTGCGAACGTTTGCGGTGCTGTAGGTTCTGAAAAGCCGTATCATCAGTTCAGCCACCCAACAGCCTTTTTATCAATACTACGAAATACAATAGGTAAATTATAGTGTGACACTATGCACATAATGATGGACCGCTTCTAGGAAAAGAAGCGAAGCAATCTTACGAACATGTTTTTCAATTTAGTTACAGAGTGCGTCCAAGGATACGAACTTGTTGCGCACCGTATGAGAGCGCACACAGATCAAAGGGCGCAAAAACGTGCGCACACTCACTGCACTGTGCGGAGCGGCGGGTAGAGGCGCTGGGGATGGTGGGGGCAGTGGTGGCGGTGGTGGTAGTGGCACTGGCGGTGGTGCTGCCGATAGTGCTACCGGAGGTGCTGGCAATGGCGCTATCGATGGTGCTGGCAGGGGTGTTGGCAGGGGTGTTGGCAGGGGTGTTGGCAGGGGTGCTGGCAGGGGTGCTGGCAGGGGTGCTGGAAGGGATTTGGCAGGGGTGATTGCACCTGCTGTCGCGGCGACGGCGACGGTGGCGGCGGCAGTGGTGGCGGCGGTGACGGCAGCGCGTTTTTGCGTGCATCATGCCAATGTGAGCAAATACTTAGCGAAGTGGCACGTCACCCACGCGTTGGAAACCGCCGAGTAGGAGGACGGATGGCTGGATGTGTGGTTTGAAGGATGGGTGAAATCAGCTGCCGAAATATTGCTTTCTGAAGGAAAGGAATGTAAACATCAATTTTTCCTGTTTACGAGGGTCTAGCAAATCCACAGATGTAAGTTTTATGCTGCTGCAATTCTTGAAAATAGAAGTATTTGATCTTTCGACCCGAAAACACATCTGTATAGTTGTTCACGATTTATTTGATTTTTCAACGAGTTGTTTTCTCTACTCTTTCCAGAGATAAATCTTTTGAATGATAATTTGGGAATACAGGATTGAAATGACATACGTAAACACAATGAATTAGCAAATACGCAATTACACTTCAGACGACATCACAACTGCACATAGCTGTGGCGTGATGGTTATTAAGTGTCCAAAACTTGCGAGACGGGTACATTAATGCAGAACCATCAACCACAGTACTTTCTGCTTCCGAATTTCGTCACGAGTTTTGAAAGTTTCTCGTAAGTGTCACTCATAAAAGACAGAACAATTTCCTTCTACACACCACAAGCAACATGCAATTGCAAACCGACCAACAGCAATTAACACGCATAACTTTTCCTATGTATACTACCCGTTCTTCTAATTGCTGTCATCTACATATCGCCTTTTATAACGAGGGTCCTCGCACTTTGCCATTAGACGGCGAATATTATTCGCTATATACTCATCTCTTAAGATGAGTCATACACGAGTGATCGCATCTTGCGAGCCAGCCTAATTTCAGCCGGTTGTAAATATGTTCCCACAACCTATTCAATCAATTATGGGAACAAAAATATAGTGACGATTATTTTTAAACGGCACATTCGCCGTCAAGACCGGTTTGGCGATCGTGCTATGGTTGAAAACCTTTCGCGATTTATTGTGAAAACAATGAAGTAGGTAGTAGACAGTTGTACAACAGACACAAGCCACGCTCGAATGATGACTGATGACTGTTTTGTTTCAGAGCGCGAAAAGCTGCTCTGGCCGTTAGTTCCATGAGTGTAGTGCATGTTATATCTGAGATGTGGCGGTGTTCCTCCCAGCTAGGACGTGAGATCCAGCGCCATAGTACACATCGGCTTCCGAAGATTTCCCCCTAAAGGTATCTCTCACAGCGGGACACCGGCCCAGCCGGGAGGAGCTCCGGCATTCCAACATGTGAGGTACCATAATACATGTACTTGTGTTTAAGAGGAGAGCAAATGAGAAAGATAAGAAAGGAAAAGTCGCGCGCGGTTCGTGGCACGTTTGTTAGGGCACTACTCCGGCATTCGCCTGGTGTTTATCGGAGAAACCACGGAAATCTATCCATAAGAGCAGCCGGTCCCCACAATAATTTTCCAAACAAGGTAGTGTCTGACATCCGCAACCTACGCCCTCCCCGTCAAAGAAACCGCAACGGCAACTTGTCGCCCAGGCTTGCAGGAGGATGGGATCCTTCAGTGAAAAAAAAAAACAGCGCCGCCACCTGCAGCGCATCAGTTCGGGGGTGGCATGCACCTGCAAGTCGCTCCACAATTATTCTCAACAAGTATCCTAGTGTCGGAAATCCGCAACAGTCGGGTCTTGTACAATACGACCTCACGGTCAGAGAAACTACAGCGGCAACAATTGTCGCCCGGGCTTGCAGGTGGATGGGGTCCTTCAGTGAAAAAAACAAACAAACAACATCGTAGCCTCGTTCCACGCAGCCGCCTGCAGCGCATCTGTCCGGGGGTCGCATGCACCTGCCAGCCGCCAGACAGCGCCGCCCGTCGCCGCCGCCGCCGCTTAACGATCCGGTTAGCGCAGCCCCGAGATTTACACCGAGGTGTAAATCTCCGAAGGCTCCCGGCGCGCATTCTCGGAACACGCCCAGGTGCCGGCTGCCCGCGCGCGCGCTGACGCTGCCGCTGCCACGATCCTCAAAGGCCGCTGAGGATCTCGACATCCGCGCAAATCCTACCTGCCTTCCTTCCTTCCTCACTGCGAACCCGTCTGGGAGCACGAAGATGCGGCGCGGAAGCGTAGACGGTCACTTTGAAGTGGGAGGAGGGGGTGCAGCTTTGAAGAGGGGAAGTGGGGAGGTGCAGGGGGGGGGGCTTCACAAAAAAGCGGATTTTCACCTGTCAGAAACATGTTTCGTCTAATTTGAGGTAATACATAATTAAGACTTGTCTAGGGTAATAGAAAGTAGGTTATTAATTAGATCGCTGGTGAGGTATTATGATAAGTATGTCGTCTGTTATCAACAATTTTATTAGGCTTATGAGAACTTCGTTTTCGGCCCGGAAGCTGCCAGCTCTGAGGATGATCGCTACGCGATCGAAACGATCATAAGCCTAATAAAATTGTTGATACCAGACAACACCCTTTATTTATCATAAAGTAGATTCTGTTTTAGGTGAGAGAAGACGTATTTTTGCAGTGTCAGTCAATGTATTTCTTACATACTCTCAAACTATAATATGAATTGTACTTTTGAGTCAATGAGTCCGCCTTGTTGACACCTATTATGAAAGCGACAACGTCAGAGAAAGTAGAAGTAAAACTGATATCCAAAGCTGATAGCGTTCAATCTCGAGAAAACCTGACGAGTACTCTTGTAGACGAGGCTGTAGAAATGCGAAACCACAAGTGTGTGTTACGAAGTAAGATCTGCAAGTAAAGGAACCGGGAATCCTTACTTTTCAAAGTTTGTGCTTAAGACAGCCACTATTGATTTGAGTCACATCTACTGGTGTCGGCAGCCATATAGGCATGCGCAGTCTAAAAGACGAGAAGTCTAAGAAGTCTAAGAGACAAGTACATTTCTGATCCCCTGTTCGCTCTAATTTCTATTGTACTATCTTCGTGTTTTTTTTCTAGGAAATAAAATGCATTTTAAGTATAATGAAATTATCATTTTAATAATATCATTAATAAATACAATTGGATGTATGTTGAAATATTTACGGATTTTCGGATGATTTGGAGGGCTTCTTCCCCAAATGTATCAATTCCCCAAATGTCAGCTTAAAAAAGAGAAAAATCAGGAATTGATCACATCAACGGAAATAAAATGTTTTATTACGTAGAAAAACGAGGCACCCTTTCAAAATATTCAGGGGGGCCACGCCTCCCGGGGCTCCACTCTGCGCACGCCCATTGGTTACCCTACACGGACACGAAGATTATGGTGGGTAATGGTTGATAATGCTGAGAAAAGAGGATCGGAGGGGGGGAGCAGCACGGGCGAGCGGCCGAGGACGCAGAGAGACCACGCACGCAACGACCCCACACGCACGCGCGCGCACGCACGCGCTGACGTGGGCGATGAAGCTTTCTCCCCCGCGCGGTGAAGCAACTCCATTGCACGGTTCCCTCCGCAGTCGTTTCCTGCAGGCTGCTAACGAAACAATGACGTGTAATGATCCAGAGGTCGGGTCAGAATAAATAAAAAAACGTTGATATTAGTTTGGAAGACGAAGACTATGCTGTTCACGTAAATGCTTATGATTGGAATTGTTAGAGAATCGCAGCAATGAGTGAGAGCCTGCGATCCTTACAAAGCTGGAATCTATTTTGTTCTCGTCCACACAACAAAAACATTTTTCAAAAATGGCATGCCACGAAACTCCTTATCATGTTCACTGTCCAATGAATCACATGTGACAGACAGTAGCACACCTAAAAGGGAAGGGAAGAAGGGGCTCATGAAGTTTGCAATATTGTCATTAGGAACGAGAAAGGCAGAATGAACATGAGACGATGATATTCTCCGATAGACGTATTGTGATTTCTAAAGGTTAATCAGCTGAGACGCGTTATGCAATCAGGAGCTCCAATACCAAAAATCAAGTCTTACCGAAGCTGATAACCACATCCACCTGATTAAACGTCAAAAATCACTTCTATTAAATCGGAGTATAATGAAGGAGACAATGGTAGATCACGTGAGGACCGACAAAGAAGGAGACGTTAGATCGGCCAGCCTCTGCTGGAGTCGGCAGCAAATTGCTGATGAAGATGGCGGCGACGCCAGGGAGGGGTCTGTGGTGGAACAGGAGAGATAGCTGCGCGTGATTTTCAGTTAGGAAGGGCGCAATGATTATGGGAGTGACGTGGGCGTGGTGATGGTTGGGGAGAGGAAGCAGAGGTGGCAGTGGCAGGCGGGTCTGGGGAGGGGCGAGGAGGGAAAAGGAGGGAAGAGGAGGGGAGAGCAGAGGAGGTGGAGCGGGCGCGGCGGAGGCAAGTGAAGAGATTGGGTGTTAGCGAAGGAGGCGACGCCCTTTGTTCGCACTTCGCAGCGGGTTGCGAGGCGCAGCGCGATTGCGAATGCTCCTCGTGCCCGCCTCCTCCGCTTCCGCCTCCCCCCCCCCACACCCCCACTTCCACTCCCGCGCCTTCTGCACCCCTCCCCTGGGCTCAACCTCGCGGAGCACACCCGTGGAGCAGCGCAGCGATCTGAAAGGCCGACGGAGGGCAATCCCTGTCGAAAAGAGTTTGGGGAGCTGCAATATTGACCTCTGCCATCTACGAGTAATGACTTACTCGAATTATCTCATAATGCTTCCCAATTATATAACTCAATAAAGGAGAATGAGAACTTTGTTGTTCTTATTGAGAAATACCATAAGCATCACAAATTGCATCTACACTACTACCCACAATTGAGTAACGAAAACCTCGAACATTCTTCACTGACAAAATTCAACCATCCTGGTTTAATTCTAGTTTTCATTCCTTGATTCGGTTGATGTCTGCAAAATGATGTCGTAAATAAAGACACTATGCTCTTATTTAGGTACAAATTCGCTTGTTTTCATGTAACAATACTTTATATCTCATTCAATGTCATCCTTGTCAACAGTTATCCGGAAAGTCTACACAGATTTTGAACGTGATTAAGGTTAGTCGACGTTTCCGAGAAATGTTTTAACTTTTATGTTCTGACTTTCAGTCTGAGGTAATCCTCTAATTTGACACTGCAACTTTTCCAAATGAAGAGATTTGTTACTGCCATCATCAGTTTGACGTTTCACAATTCAACAGCGATTCACGTCAGAACGTTCTAGCTCCCACCATCACCACTAAATTCACCTGCTGCAACGCTGTCTCCTACACCTTCACCATCGCTGTCACCGCGTCCCTTTCGGTTCTCTATTGAGCGAACAGCGCCCGCCTCGTTTCTGCTTCGACAGGGGAAGCGGCGGGGCGGAAACGAGGGAGCAATGCCGAGGACAGCGGGCGGCCGGGAGGCTCCTTGCATTTCATTACGACTCCCCTTCTCTCGTCGGGACTTGAACCGAGGACTATTGAGCTGGGCGCGGCTGGAGGATCACATCGCCCGGATGAAGGGGGCTTTCAACTCGCGTCTCCCCTCCTTTACTCCCCACGCGCCATCGGTCGTCGCCATGTCCGAGAGCCCCCCTCCCCCACCTGCACGAGAAGGTAATCGCCCGCGCCAGCTCTTCATTACAAAACCAATCGACAGAGGGAGCTACCGAGGAGGATGGGCTTGCGCGCCGTAGTGGCCTCCGCACAAGATTCTCTCCCGTACACTGACAAGGCAGTTGAGGATCAGTATCACAAGCGATTACGTACCGAATGGGCTTACTGTTTCTCCTTTTGCGCTGTTATTCTGCCAATTCAACCACTATATTCATTGTTTTTTTAATTACTTTTCACGACAATATTTCTATCAATATACTTCAATGCTCTAAATAAGAAAACAATAACAATATTACACGAATAAAATAATAGAGGTTTTGTATTTTTTTACAATAATTTTTTAGATTATGCATACTTTTATCGTTTGCATTTCGACAGAAAAGCAAACATTTATTAACTCTGATCACATCGCGTGCCATTCTTTCATTGAGAAGAATGCTAATTAACGCTTTTGACGACCTAAGAAGATAAATTTTAGTGCTTCCGTTTTTCTCTTAAGGCATCTCATTTTGACAGATGACTGATGAATAAAGGAATTTCCCCGAAAGCTCTGCTGTGGAAAGTAATCTGGTGCAGGAAAGCTTCTTTCTCTTTAAGAAACCGGTCGGATCAGAGAGGGTAGGAAATCCATCGCCTTGAATCCTTCTCAAAAGGATTACTTGACAAAATCTGTATTCTAATACACATTCCTTCAAAATGGTCGTATCAAAACAATTCAACGAGATAGAAATCTACCCGTTTCTAGCCAGAGATTTTGTGAAAATTCTGTAAAAGGACCGTAACTTTTTCCAATTGTCGGGTCACGTATTGCACTTTCTTACTTTATTCTCATACGTACGCTCGCAGCAGGAGCACGTGCTCACTGCCACTTCTCACAACATTATCTTCTGTGAAGACTGGTTGCAGAAAATGATATTGTGTGTCAACACATAGTAATAATAATATAACACATAACACATAAAATAGATCCGCATTGGTGGGGAAATGGGAATAATTTTAAGGCAGTGCATGAGAACTAATTTGCAGAACGATTTGCAAAACTAGTAACACATTATCTCACAACAAAAGTAGCCAGCGCATTCTTTTCAAAGGTCACGATAGTTGAAAAAGTAATGTGGAGTCTAGCGATATAAATGTGTTCACAAAATCCATTCAGCTTTCTAATAATCGAGTATAAACAATCTGTCAGTTTCAAGTCTGGTGCACTGCAATGCAACTGCCGCACAAATACCCGCCGCCAAGGCCTCCTTGAAGAAGCGAGAAAAGAAGACTACGCGAAAAAAGAGACGACGACGACGTGGCCTCCGAAATTACGAGCAGGCCACATCGATTCGCCCTCGAACGAAGCAGCCGCCACCGCCTGCGAGCAGATCGCGTGCGGGGCGGCGAGAGCGGCGAGGGTGGCGGGACAGCGCGGGCGGCGAGGGCGGCGGGACTGAGGGAGCGCGACGGAGCGCGGCCAGGACGAGGAAGGGGAAGGGGGAGGGGGGACTGCTTTCCACTCAACACGCGCCCAGGCGTGCGTGCACACGCGCCGCTGGCCTGCCCTCTCGCCCAGTCGAGTTCCCATTACCCCAGGCAGAGCGATCACGACTACACAAGGCGGCGCATGTGACGCACGATTGACATCTGCGAAAGAAGGATTGTTCTTTTTTTTCTCAACTATACTCTTCGCTTTAAATAGAATGACGTCTAACAGATGATCAGCAACACTCGACTGCATAACCGTCATTGCTGATGATCAGTCAGAATACTACTTAAATTGGAGTGTAGTAGTGCCGAGAATTATTGATAGTGTCCGACGAGTATTGAGGCAACGTGTTCGGCACGAGTGCACTGGTGATTGGGAGGTCATGAGTCCGATCCTCGCCAGGTGCTGGAAATTTCCTTAATGCACACAGGCGTGTGCGCAAGGGGTGCAGGGGGATCGTGCTCTCCTTGATAATCTCGAGAGGATTCCGTAATCCTACATAATAACATATTTTATATCCG
>BOPP01000040.1:2718897-2745848 GCA_017312745.1 Gryllus bimaculatus | reverse complement strand
TATGTTCCACCTCCCTTGCAATCAGGTGCCTTCAAGCGCCCCACCCCCCGCTCGACTGCCGCGCGGTTCCCGCCCGCGTCCGCCCGATAGTTTTATATCCCGGTCGTAATTTACCAGACAACGAGCCGCGCTATGGGCTGTTGAATTATTCCCGAATTAGCCGGCTTTCGCGTGCTTTCAGATGCGTCGCGCGCGGCGGCGGCGCGGGCGCTTGTCCATCGATCGCTGCCGTCTTTGTTCGTGGAGATGCGCGCTTGTCTGCGAACGTGTATAAAATGCATCAACGCGACCGATCGGCGCGGCGGCCGGCCCGCTCTCCCGATCTTCCCACCCGCACCTCTTTGGTCTCTCTCTCTCTGCTCTCTCTCTCTTCTCCTCTCTTCGAGGGAGAGGGAGGGAAGGGCAAGCGAAATAGCGATAGAGGGGGAGGCTGAGGGAAGGAGACGAAAGATTAACATTACATGAGAGTAAACGCAATCAGAATTGATCATCATATAGGAAATGGGTCGAAAAGAAGTTAGAGGTAGAAGTTAAATAATCAAGTGAACAATTCAAAAATAAAAAAGAAAGAATCGTTCATCTAAGAGACGTGAAAATGAAATGCATCAAAAAAGAGAAATAAACAGACTCTGGACGAGAAAATATATTAAATAAGAGCAATTACGGAATTCGCCAGGAGACTGCCATATGCTTACGCATATTTATTACGCGAAAAATTCGAAGCGTAATCAAGGAAACAAGTGACAAACATTTGCAAGAACGCAAGAAAGTTAGTTTGTTGCAGTTAGAAGTGATAGATACTAAAATAGCGGTACATTAAAGAATAGGCAAGGAAGGACGTTATTAAAATCGGAACTAGTCACACACGCGACGTGTAAAACAGCGAGCAGAATATAAAAATTCTGAATACCGAAACCAGAAGGTAAGTTTTCTTTTCAAGAGCCCTAATGGACAGTCTGATGGCCGGATCAATTAAATGAGAAAAACTGAAAAGGACGGAGCGCAAGATTTGATACTGCCACATGAAGTGAGCCAGGTCTGGCGGGACGAGAGAGGTCGCAACGGCAGGGGAAGGAGCGGATATTGAAGGGACGGTTCGGGTCAGAACGAAAGTGGAGGGGAGAGAACTGATGACTGAAAACGACGGGACGATTTGGGACAATCCGGGCATGATGAGCGAAGAGGAGGTGGAAAGTAGGAGGGATGGGCAGAGCACGTGAGGATGGGCGCGGCGGTGAAGTAAGTGGGGTGGGGGAAAGCTGGCTAGGACGGGATGGTGCGAGGCAGAGAAGTAGAAGGGGTGGGGTGAAGTGGAGTGGGACCAAGCGGGTCCGGACGGATGGGGCTAGGTGGAAAGAGACTTGAGTGGTTGAGGAGACGGAAACTGGGAGGGATGGTGAGAGGTGGTAGATGGGGTGGCGTGACGTGAGGTGCAATGGGTCGAAGCGGGGCATGTTGGGATGGGGCGAGGTGGCTGGAGGAAGGTGAGGTGCAGTGGGGTGTGGTGGGGTGGGGTGGGGTGGGGCGAGGCGGAAAGGGGCGTGGCAGAGGAGCGAAGCCGAGTGTGTGATTGAGGGCGGAGGTCGAGGCAGGCGGTCGTGCTGCGCGCGCGCGGCCAACCACAACTGCCCCCTCGCTCAGCGATTCGATGCCCATTAGCGTGTTTCATCGGATGCCATTCCGACTATAATGCAAGAGCGCAAATTGAACGCTCGCGAAAATATGGAAAGGCACGGGTGCACCACGCGAAATGTACCCGAAACGCTCATAATTAGTAGAATATACTAGTTCTTCTATAGGTGAAAGCGATCTACTAATAATCGCAGGGATACATTTAAACGGAAATACGTGAAATTTTCAATCGTGTATCCATACGAAACACGTATTTGTTCGCGGCAATTTCGAGATAACCGAGGTTATCTCGGAAGGTGCGGTTGCAGATGAGAAAAACAAATGGTGCAGGAAGCACATAAGCACAGCTCGGACGACAAGTGTGACACACGAACTGAGACACTGTGGTTTTCCACTCACAAGAACAACGGATGCGAGGCAACGGAGATGATTTATGGGAAGTAAGGAACTTTTGAGATCAGAACAATACGAGATCGTTAGGTACACCGCATTTAAGTACTACCCGGTAAAAGGCAGTGGCCTGACCTATTCTGACATCTGGTATTAGGGACATGTTCGGTGCAAGAGTTTGGAAAACACTGTGCATAAGGTGCAGGGATACCACAGGTAACAAGACACTGCGGTACTACTGGTTACAAGACATTGGGGTACTACTGGTTACAAAATACTAGGGGACTGTATGCTACAAGAAACTAGGGGACTACAAGTTACAAGAAACTGGGGAACTAAAAGTTACAAGACACTAGGGCACTACTGGCTACACGACTCTGTGGTATTACTGGGTACAACCAACTGGGGCACTAGACTAGCAAAAGACTGCATACACCCAAAGCGGGTGCAGCAGAAAACGCCAGAGAGACGTCGGTAGAGAGCGCACAGGACGGGATGCGGGAAGCGGCGCGCCGTCAGCCACAGCGCATCAATGCCCGTTTTTCCGCGCCATCGTTTCCCCGCCATCCAGAGCTCGTTTTTATTCGGGCGCGCGCGCGTCGCCCGCGCCGCTCCGCGCGGGCGTTGCCGCCGCCACCAAAAAGCGACGCCCCAGTTGCGCGAAGATCGCTCGTTAGCCAGGCGCCGTGGCCCCTGCCCCGCCCCTGCCCCCCGCCGCCAGCGCCTCCTGGGGCATTGCGGCGGACAGTTGGCCTCGTTGCAATAGGATGGCGGAGGAAATAAAACGCCGTATTTATTCGTGTTCAACCCGATGCCACGCTCTAGGACTGCACGAATGTGAGGGACGATTCAGCGTTAGTTTGGATGAAACAAACAAGGAATAACTGTTATTGTTAAAATATCCTTTCCGATCAATTCAGCACGATTCTTCACTTATGTTTTTACGTGTACAAGATGGAAAAAAAAATATTTGTAACCTACCTTTACATCATAGTGTTTTTCCAATATAAGGTATGTCTCAGTCTTGGTGAACAAATGCGAATATATCATAAACTACAATCACTATTCATTGATAACAAATAATGCGTGAAGTTTTTTCTGAAGCTTACATTTTGTAGTAAAAACGTTCTAAAGCAATAAAGAAGGAATTCGTCCACACCTTCCTTTGTAAGCGATCGAAAATCCACCATATGTGAGCCACAAGTATAAAGTAAATCCGCCGTAATTATTCCCAATCGGGGAGGCCCCACACTCTCTGAGAAGCTCTTTCTGTAGGACTCGCAGCCCACAGCGATTTAATTTTCCACCACTGAAGGGCGAAAAGGCTTGAAACAATCCCTTGGCGACCTTACGTCACTTCCACTCCGTCACGCTCTGTTTTCTTTGATCCTGCCGCCCCTTCCGACACACTAGTCGGCCTCGCGCAACCACCCGCAACGTCTCAGAACTTCTGGCACGCACCATGCTGCTACCACGTCTCCTCAAGTTCCCTTGGATCGCCCCACCGGCACGTGGAAGCAAGCTTGTGGAAGCACAGGACTCCCGAACAAGTATTTGATTTACAGCCGCGTGTTCTCGAGCTTCTAGTGAAAGTTTTTTCACAAGTTTGCAACGAAAGATGTGGATTTATAAGTGATGAAGAGATAATAAGTCGATGAAAAACCTACACACGAGTTCCATGCGATTGATGATGGTAAAAATGAGATTTACTAACATGAACGCTGATGGATAAAGACTTCTTTCCACTTTTAATATAGTCTTCATTTCCGAGACTATGTCACATGGTCTCTTAACTTTCCTACTATTCACTGCCGCATGTTTGGGTTTCATGGGTCGTTACTAACAAGTATTGACCATATTCTCAAGATTTTTTTATGAAGCGATTAAGGGGGGATAAATGTGTTGTCTGAAAACAACTGCCCACTGTTCATGGTACGGTGTAAAATAAATCTAGATATAACGCTTTAACATCTCGGAAGATCACGTAATTCCCACTTGAAAGGCAATCACGTCGGATCTATAACCTGAAAAAGCCTTTTCAATCTACGCTGCTGCTAGAAACAAGTAAAATATTGTATCGATATACTGTCCTCTCAGAGTATAAATTTTAATGGGCAGTTAAAGAACAGCCAATGAAAAAATAAGCAAAATAAATTAAAAAATTAGATTTAAAGTATAGCGCTCCAGGAAAGTCTCTGCGTAGTTGAACATTGCTGGTGAGTGCTTGCACCAGAAATTACGTTAGCAGTATGAACTTCAGCATGTAACAAAAATAAATGTACATTGCGTACTAGCCACCATCATAGCAGATGATGGAAGTGCTGTCCTCTTCACTTGTTTCCCAGTCATCTGGTTTATATCGACATTAATGCAATTGTTAATACGAGGAACTGATTCAGTGCAGAGGGACTTTCCTGGAGAAGTGTAGCTTAGTACTTGATAATTATTATAACATTCTTAACATTTAGCTGTCAATATTGAAAAAAATATTCCGTTTCCATTCATATTCATCTCGACAAAACTGCAAATATTAAAAATGATATCAATTTTTGTAAAAAAAAAAAAAAAAGATAAAAATATATTAAATATTCATAATTAAAACCAAAAACGTTTCGCACACTTGAAACGACAGTACTTTAGAAAACACTGACAAAGAATGGAAAGGAATAGTTGTCAACCACAATGACACTATACATTCATAGAGAGAGACTGACAAATTCAGAGGTCGGGAGCCCAGAGCGATGTACTCACGACGTCCTACGTGTGTTTGCCGACACGCAGCCTGCGGGCAGCTCTGCAATGTAGCTTACTCACCTGCAAACAAAAAAGAGCAAGGTGTGAGTGAAGTGAGCAAAATAACGATGACAAACAGTTATTTTTCGTTCCCTTTCAGTACTATCTGAAGTTTGATATTTTCCCTTTGTTTACACATTCCGTAACCACTTTGAGAACACAATGAAAACTATGACACTAAACAAATCCCCAAGTGGTTGCAAACAAGCCGCGAACAACTTTTACATTCAAGAAAGGTGTAATAATACTCGTACGTTCTGCCTTTTGCCTGTCACAAGACTCCATTAAGTTATATGCATGCTGTATGAAAGATAAACATGCTTCAAGTAATAAATCATCGTCTGATCGTTTTATGAATATTAAGTAGTCTTTCCTTTTTCTTCTCAGACAGCATACTATACACTCTCTGCTGCATGCATACTTCACTAAAATTAGAGTTCATCAAAGCTCTTACCGAAGAAAACACAGGTGAAGAAAGCAATACCCAGCAAAATACTTATTTGTGATTATTTAGCTTAACATCCTTTAATGATTAATGCTTGATGTTTCCGCCCACGTCAACTGCTATGGTCATTAGTCCCAGTAGTGTAGATAATATTTCTTCCAGGGACGCGGCCATGTTTTACCTCTTCTGAATGGTTAGATCCGCCGTCGACCTACAGTGGGTTTTCATGGATTTCACTCTCTAGGTATCTCCCAAGCGGAGAACCACCGTAGCCCAAAAAAGCTCTAGTCTCCCGACATGTATGGTAATGTAGATCATTTAAGCGTAAGAGTGTGAAAAGGGAAAGGATAGGACAAGGAAAAGAAAGGAAAGATCGTGCACGGCCGTGACCCATTTCTTAGGGAACTTTCCCAGCATTCGCCTGGTTTTGGTCGGAGGAACCACAGAAAACTATGGATAAGAGCAGCCGGAAGCTAGAATTCTCCATCAGACAGCGTGCATTGACCTAGATATGTAGTCAGTGTGAAAATTCGGCACCGTCGGGGCTCGAAACCCAGGATTTTCCTGTCAGAGTCGCTGCACAGACAACGGAAATGCTGAGTCAGAGCTAAATTCAACCGGTTTTAACGATTAAGATTCATCAACTCTACTAATGCAATTTCACTTCCAACGGTCTCTTTCGCTTTGTCACGAAATCTATATCGTCGAATGTTGCAGGGAAACACACGACGTTTAAACACAGAAGATACTAAACGAAGGAATCTAAAGGGAAGACTGATTTATGTGCGAAATCTTGACGGCAAATAAGTAATTTGTTTTTTATTCAGACCTACAACTGCTCAGACAATGAGCAGGGCTCGTGAATTCATCAATCAACGGTCTGCGGGATGTAAATCAAGCAGACTAGAGGAAACAGAGAACGAGCTGCGGGGGAAAATACACAAGAGAGTGACGATAAGGGGGATGAAGAATTATGTGCATAAACAAGAAGAGAGATGGAGTCAAAAGACATAAAAGGAAGTGTAGAAAGAACACGGAAAATGCGAGGAGATGAACCTAGATGGAGGATTATCATAGGAAACAATTGAAGTATCACGAAGAGAACGAAAAGTTAAATGAGAGTGATACAAAGAAGAGAAAAAAAATCACATAAAAAATATAAAGAGACTGGGAAAAGGAAACAATAAAGCAACGACAGGGAGACTATAAAAGGGAAACAGAAAAGAGCAAAATAGAGGATTTTGACGGGCACCACGATTAAAATCATCAGCGACCGAAATCCAGAACGAAGAGGCGAGGCAAGTAGGTACCGCGCAGGGAGGTGAAGACTAAAGCGTTGCGACGGCAGCGCAGCCAGACGACTTTGCCGCTAATTACCGACACCGGCAATGCGTCTATCGCGTGACCTGACAGAGCGGAGTGAAGAGAGTCAGCCGAGCACCCACGCCATCACCGGTTTCTTTCCAACCAATGAAAGAGACGTCCAGGTGTGACTTTGTGTATATGCTTATCCATTTCGATTGGGCAATATACACAATCTCGGTCAAACGTTCGGAAAAAATTTGAATGAGTAACCGAATAAAAAGTTTGAAGTAGATTTTTCTGAGCAGGATAATGACGCTGGACACAAATACTCCGAGATTAGATGCGGTATTTGCTTTTTAACAACAGAGAAATAAAATTTCTAAACACCTTAATGTAAATAATTTTTTAGAGCATGTTCTCATGTCCGTACCTCACAAACTCATCAGGCATATAAAGACCACTTCAGTTTATAGTATTATCGGTTGTTATCGTTTCAATAAATCTGGGTATATCGCAGATTTATCATAAAACCCAAAACCGGAATAACAGCAATAGAGGCGAATCCATGGAAATTATCAATAGCTTAATTGCATGTTACGATAATAACAAAATTACATAATTCGCATTAATACAGAGGAGAGCGAAGGAATATAAAATGTGGATCTAATTAACACATTTAATAATCGAATTATTTTTATCCATATCCACCCGAGCCCGCGCACGGCCTTTGACGAGAACTCGCAACCATCCCACATCGTTCCTTCACAGAGGGGAATTCAAACGCCAACACGCCGGCCGCCATTTCCACTCCTAGATTTTCCGGCTCGCAGATCACACACATTCCGATTTTCACTTTTCGGTACGCCTCCCCCCTCCCCCTAGGCCGACACTCCGTTCCGCACGCCTAGTTCTCGGTTCGCTGTCCACACTGCTGCCAACCTCCCGGGGCTTCCCCCTAACAGCGCGCGCACGGCCGCGCTACGCAGTCGCGCCACTTTACGCGATCAAACTATCAACCGTCGACCGTCACAGCAATTACCCCGATTACACGGATAATTTAAAAGCGAACCAGCAAGCGGACGCGCGCTAGAGGAAGCTGTTCGCAGAGAGCACACGACGAGGATGAGGGGTGTGTGGTGGGGAGCGATCACAGGCGGGGGGGGAGGGCAAAAGTTACGCAATCTAGCAATGTATTATTAAAGAAAACACGTTCGCAGTGATAGTCCCATTAGTTTCAATCCAATTAAGGTGAAGCGTTTAATTCGACGCGCGTCCCCAGCCATTTCGGCGACAAACGAAATTGCAAGCGCGAGCGAGCGTTGCTCTCTTTTTATTAAAAGTCTGCAGCTAAACAAATATTACGTGCGTTAATGGGGCTCCGCCCCGCCCTAGGGAGTTACGAGAGGGATAGCGAGCGGGAGTGACACGGCACTCGCTAGGAAGTGATTTCCAACAAGCCATTGCACTCCATTTGCGTTGCATTGCTCGTCGATTGAGCTCCCGCCGTTCGCCACCATGCGCTGCCGCGCTGCGTTTTTGTCTTTTATTCCTCCCCCCTCCCGCCCCTGCGACGTTTTGTTCTCGCGATGAATTTCGTGGCACTTCGATTGCTTCTGGAAACATGCTGCGCGTGAATTGACAATGGGGCATCTGCAATCCGTTGTACGAATGCTCACACGTCAATGTTCTGTAAAAACAGAAAATTGTTCAGAGATTCAGTGAGGTAAAGAAGTAATATAAACAACTATTACTTTCATAAATGTGTCATAAGATTCGTGAACATGTTCTCTCTGCCTGTTTGGAATAGTATGATAAAAGGAAGAATAGGTGATGGTTTGCCACCCCATTTTTCTTGAAAAGTATTTTTAGTGTTGTAGGAAAACGTACTTTTACGAATCTAAAAAAATGTTAGAGTTGAATATATTGAAAAACGCCAAGCTTATGAATATGTCTGCAAAAATGTACAGTTCTATGATCTCTTGTGAAACAAAGTGTCTTTGCGACTTTTGTTCGTTAAAAAAAACTAAACCACAAACACAAAACCTAATGGCAGAAAAAAAGTTCTGCAGAAAATCATCAGCTACACAAAATAAACCTAACATAATATTTTAATTACCTAAATATTTATATTTATTGTTATTTTCTATTATTTTTAATCAGTAATTATTTCAACTGATTAATGCGTTTCTTTCAGCTACTCTAGAAACCTTTAAAATTCACTCAATTAATGAAATCTGTAATAAACATCCCACCTCAGCTAAATACCAGGATTTTTCGCAGAAAAAAGCAGCGCTCAACGGTGTACTAACAAAACTAACGACATACTAAACCAACTACCATATTAACGAGATGAGGTACACTGGAAGCGCAAAATGTTTCCAGCAAATCATTACTCCGCCAGTGAGTCCAGCAGAGCGCTGTTGAAAATTTTCTAGCTTTACACTTAATATGTCCCTTACCCTTTCCCCCCTGTCGACGCGGAGCGCAAATCATTGCCCCCCCCTCTTCCCTTCCCTCTCTCACTCACTCTCACCGCCCGCCCGCAGCACCGCAGGCGGGCGGTGGATGAGGCGGTGGCGGCGGCGGCGATGGCGATCAATGAGTTTCAATGATTCAGCGCCCGCCCACAATAGGTCGTAAAACGCAGGCTACTGGAACAAATGTTTACTACTCGGTGGATTCACACGCTCTCTGTCACCGCGACGGCGCGGCGCTGCGCGACACAGCAGCGCGACTTCCATTCAAACGAGGCAGCACTGGGCGACGAGTGGTGCGGGGGGCGGCAGGGACCAACGGGAAGGTAGGGATGGAGAGAGTAGAAATGGGAGAGCGCGAATGTGGAGCGCTAGGCAGGGTGGATAGGTCGAACGCTGAGAATCAGCGGTTGGTAGGAACGGAATGGGAAAGGCGGGGGCAGGCGAGAGCTGTGGATAGGAGGCGTGTGGCCAGAGTTGGTGGAACAGTGGGCTGCGAGACGTACGGGTTCGATTTTCTATTTGGGCGTGGACGAGGAGGCGGGGCTGGTGGAAGGGCATAACCGAAGGTGGGGAGGGCGCGAGCGATTCAGGAAAAAAGGAGCGGGGTTTAAGCGTGCGGGGAGAGACGCCGGAGCGTGACGGATTTGGGAAAGAACGCGAGCATGCTGGCAGAGGCGGTAGACGGCTGGCGGCGCGAGCGGTAAGAGACAGACGGACTGGCAGTGCGGAGCGGGCAGGGCCTGAGCGGGCGTTCTTCGGGCGAGAGAGGCGAGAGAAGTGAGAGGGCGAGCGGGGTGCGCGGGATAGCGGCGGCGTGCTGAGAGCGGGAGGTGGCGCGGACGGGAGAGGCCAGTGATGGAGTAATCATTATTCCCGCACTGCGCATTCGCCGAGTTTCCTTTCAACGGACAGTGTGCCGGCTACCCAGACTAGGCCGCGGCGGCGGACTAAAAATTACAAAGACGCAGGCCCGGCCATCGGGCTAGACGCGCCTGCTAAGGAAGTGGTAGATGATGCTGACGCTCCATGCAGGAGTCGTTCATGCGGCGAACGAGATGGCTGTGCAGGACGTGTCCCGTATTTGCGCAGTCCGTTTGTTGCTGAGTTACTATGTGGTTGTCAGTCGGGACAATTTCCTTTACGAGTTTTTGAGTTTAGAAATTCCCCCGGACTCGACACCTTTCCATTATGTAACGAATTTAAAAAAATGAAATTCCTTGAGTACAAAAGGACTACAGCTCACGCTCATTGTATCTTGTTTGTCAGTTATTAGTTCTGTGCTTCTGGCAAGTGCTTGGGTATTATCTGACTGGGCACAAAACAGCAAATGTGATTGTCAAACGGAAGGAATGTGTACAAAGGGGCAATATTACTCTACCAGTTCACAATTGTCCGACACGTCCATTAAACAAACGCACACATTATACACCCATCAACTCATTCTTCTGCCAGAGATACCCGGCTATGTTTTCACCTCTTGTCTCAAGTTTACGACTCACCGACGTCGAGACAGGAAATCTCCGTCGCCTCGAGGCGATCATTCGACTTCGACGGCTCGATCGATGGATCGAGTCGACAGTCTTCTTTCCTGGCGTTGCCTCCACCGCCCCTCTTCCCTTCAATGGAAATCTGGGCAGACAGATGGCTGGGTGGTTAGCTCGCGGCACCCACTGCTACCGCCAGCCCTTCGAGACTGCTCCGCGTGCAGCGGCCTTTTTTGCGGGTTCATTGTTCTTTCCGCGCGTCGCAACGCTGCACTGGCCCCGCCCTTCCCCACAAAGAGACTCCGAGGAGGGAGAAAAAAAAGTCGGAAAATGGTGCCCGCGAAGACGAAGAAAAAAAAAGAAGGACACGTCATTTTCTGACTGAAAGAAACTCGAGCGACTCGCAGAAGAAAAAAAGAGAAAGATAAAAGAATACGACGGCAAATTAGCCATCCAAACGACAATACGAATCCTCGATCACTCATCTCCTAGTTTGCCTTAGCGATTCAACGGCTTGGAATGCACAGCACTCTGTTAAACAGTTTGGCCGTTACTGTGTGAAACCGTTCTCTTCCAGATGCTTCCTGGTTTTGCAGACGCAGACCTGCCGAGTCCATAAACAAAGGATTTGAATCGCTAATTTTATGGACTTTCCTCAAGTATAGACTTGCTATAAAGGCAAACTGTTATGGGAGCCTCACAGGCAATATAAACGCACTTTAAAGTCTCGTACGCTCAGAAGTCCGAGTAATGCGATGTCTCTGCAGCGTGCGAGCGTCGATGCCATGAAACACGCCTGCGCTTAATTGCTTAATAGTTTTACAATTATCCGAGTCAAGCCGCCGAAGCACGCGCCTCGGCAAAAACCGCGAGTCTTGCGGAAAGTTCGTTTGCACTTGACGAACTGCAGACTGAAGTTCGCAGACTTTCGAGGAAAATTCGCTCCTACAGAGGATTCAATAAAAGTGTTTGATTGCATTTACATTCTCCGAAAGCTGTGAAGTTACCACAGCTATCTCTTTCTTGGTATACTACTTTTAATTACTCAGTTTCGAACTTAATTTTCGTGAATAAAACAAACATGAAACTAGTTTTCGCCAAAAGGAGTTTTTATTTTTATAAAAATCTACGTTGAAATGTCAAATCCAATTTCATAAAGGTTTAAGAGACAAATACATAATTACAAAAGAGCATTTTTACTAGCTAATACTATCAGAACGTTTATAATTTTTTTTTCAACATTGGTCCTCCACTCGCACAGTTCAACAACCTCTCTGCAGGAAGTAGTGTGATGACGCGAACGGAAGGGATTACCTTATCCTCCATCAACACATTCCACTCGCAACGCCTATCGAAGTTAAACACATTCACGTAGTCGTCTTCTTAGCAGTCCACGACATATTTCAAAACACTGACGTCGCGGGCTCGTCGGCCTCGCCCCCTTTCAGCGCCGGCTCGTCGCACTTTTTAATTGACGAGGAGCCGCGCGACCGAGGCGGCGAGCGTCGGAAATTGGCCTCATTAGCGCTACAGATCCCCTCGTTTCCGCTTCCGGCGGCGGCCGCTGCGAGCGAGATCGTGAGAAACCGTTGGACTATCACAACTGTTACGTAAGAGAACAATAAACGAAGTCAGGCCCTGCAGATCGAAATAACTACCCAGACCGCAATGTTTGTTCATCGATTTGGGTATCGTGACAGTCTGTAATCGCAGTTGCCGTCGCAGATCAATGATCACGGGTAAAATTGCTTAAAGATTTTCAGATGCGTTTCGACGAGAAAGAAAAGTCGTGAATCGTGAAGGGTCAGGTTCAAGATTTACAATTCAGCAGCAAATCATCTATCAAACAACAGGTGTTTCCTACACCTTACAAGTTATCTCATTTAAAAGTGTTCACCAAGTAGAGCTAGAAACGAAGATGTGATGCCTTGAAGAGAGGTTTTTAGTCATGCTTTTATATTATAGAGTGCAAAATTGTTCTCCAACTTCACTTCGCGGCAAAACCCGTAATTCCTAATTTGTTATTTAAAATATCTTCGCCCCTCTTGGTCAACTACAACTCATTGAACTAAAAGAGATTTTCTCCCTATAAGGCCAACCATACGAACAGAAATCTCTCGGACAAACGCCGCAACAGGCAGCGCATCGGAAAAGAGACCTAAAGGCAAGACGACGCACGGTATTCTTCGGCATGGCTGCGGCTGGGCGGCTCACACAACGCACCTTGCGCCCGGGGGCGGCGGCGGCGGCGAGTGCCCGTTGGTGCCCGGCAGCCGTGCCGCCGCGCAATTATCGAAGCAAATTGGATAATTGATGTGGGGGAACTCGCGTTCTCGCATTAGGCTCGGTGGTGGCGGGTCGGTGGCGGAGGCGAAGGCGAAGGCAGAGGCGGTGGTGGAGTGGAGTCGGTAGAAGCGGCGGCGGTTCGCCATGGCCATAGCGATGGCAATGGTTGTGATAGTTGTAGTGGGATGGTAGAGGTGGTAGTGGTGGCAGAGGTGGTAGTAGCGGAAGAGGTGGTAGTGGTGGTAGTGGTGGCGGTGGCAGCGGCGGCGACGCAGAGGCGGAAACGGAGGCAGAGGACGCGATGACGGAAGCGGTGGTGGTGGTGGTGATGGTGGTGGTGGTGGCGGCGGTGGCAGCGTTGGTAGCGGTGGCGGTGGCAGTGGAGGTGGCAATGGCGGTGACGGCAGCAGTCGCGATGGCAGTAAGGGCGGCGGCGGCAGCAGCGTTGGCGGTAGTGGCAGCGGTGGCGGTGGCGGTGACGGCTCAGCGTGGGCGGAGCGCTCTCTCCCGCGTCGCAGGTAGCGTACCCCCGCCGCCGTCGCCGCCCCGCTGGCGTCCCTGTGCGCTCGGCCGGGGGCGGGCGCGAGCAGCCACGCGCTGGAATCTTCGGGGCAGCCACTGTTCGGAGGCGCGCCGAGGGGCGAGGGTCAACGAAGGCCAATGCCCACTCGATTGGGATAATTGGCCGGCTTTCTTTGTGCGCCGACGGACCCCATTGTTTGATGTGTGTTTACTGTTATGAGCACCGCTCGAATCGGAGATCTCCAAACCAGAAGAAATAAACTCTGGGCAACACAGATTCCAGCCAAAGAAATATATATCACTGATGTTTTGGATAAAGTGATTTGTTGCATATTTATTTCAAGTTAAATGACTTAGGGCAACCGGAAATGATTAAATAACCTATCTTAGTAACAGGACAACAGTTCGAAACAATGTTAAAACCTACAACACAATAGGGACATTGCAATTGCGAGATAAAAAAAAGATAAATCTCGATCTATTTCTATAATTTTATTTGTTTGTTATCTTTAAATTTCTTCATTTTTAGAGGTTCAACCTGTGTATTACAACCTGTGTATTACAATACAGAAAGTGAGGATATATTTCTCATTTCCATCGTATTTGAGCTTTCAAAATTCTACCGAACTCCAAGAGTTTCTGCATTGTACGAGCACAACTCATCACTCGACGATTTTCGTGCCAGATCCTCAAAGGACGCCGCTGTAAGCAGAAAACCACAGAACGATTCGCATCCCACCACAAATCCCTACCAACACTCGGAAACGCACACGGCGTCACTCAGCGGATTGTCTTATGACAGGCGCCGCCGCCGCCAACCACGAAAGACGGACGGCCCCGCGGGCGGCGCTTAACAGCTTTAATTGCCACATCTCCATCGCCGAATTCTACGCATTCCTCGAAGGCCGCGGGCGGCCCAGGGACCTTCGGCCCACGCAGACGCCGCGCCGCGCTGCTACGCGCCGTTGGTGGCCGCACGCGGGCGGACTTCGCCGCTGGGGGCGTGGGTGGAGCGCCGGTGTGGGTGGCGGACGACCGAAGGGACGCGTCATGGAGCGAGAGACGCGCCGGGCAAATGAGAAATAGGGGGGACGGACGACAGACAAATGAAGTAAAAGCGTGGGTGAAGAGGTGGTGTGGTGTGGAGTTGAAGGTGTGAGTGGTGGGGGAACCAAGTGACAAGTAATGCCCCTAGAGACGCGCCAGGAAATGAGAGATAATGGATGTACGAGTGAAAGGTGAAGCGAGAGCGTGGGTGTTGCGACGGTATGGCAGGCGGAGGAATGAAGAGACATTTGCATGTTCCGGAGACGCCCTGGGTATACGATAAGTATGAGAGCAAGATGAGGTATGAACTTGAGTGAAGCGACTTTGGTGGACGAACGACAGGTCATGCGCAGGCCCGAGACACATCTCAAAGGATTTGTCAGTCCCAGTGTGAGTGGCAGAGACCTATCTAAGGGAAGGCCCGAGAGACACGCCCGAGAATGAGACAAGATACAAGCACGAAAGTAAAATGAAGCGTGACTTCGCCATTGAAAACGTGGGTACGTAAAAGTGCGGTTTTGTGGGTGGCGGAGACATGAGGAGAAGAGAGAAGAAACAAGTACAGGAGAAACGTGAGGAAGTGGGACTTTCTGAATGACAGCAAGGTTGGAGCGACAGAGTGAGAGACGATGTTGGTAATACGGCGTTACCATTGATAATGTGTGGGTGTTGGTGACGCCGGGGAATGTGAGAAGAAAAAAGTAAGAGAGAAAAAATAGGAGCGGGAATCTCACCGTTTGGTTGTTAGGGTGGAGCGGCAGTGTCTTGCCATGCTGCAAGAAGGAGGGATACGAGCTGGTGTTGAAGAAGCCCTGACGGAGTGAGCAGCGGAATACGTGCGAGGGGGAATTAAAGAGGTGGGTCCACACACTTGGGAGCGGGTGCCTGGCAGCCAAGTGGGTGGTGAGAGGACCTGAGACGTAGGGTGAGGGAGAGAGACATTTGCAAACGCGGAAGAAAGAATGAATACAAGAGGGAGAAATTCGTGGCGGCGGCGGAGGAGGATGAAGAGGAGGTACGAGTAGACAAGCGATTTTAAGAACATGAACATGTAAAGGTACTGAAGAAGTAAACGGTTCAGATGCAATAGTAATATCCAAGGAAATATGGCAATAAAACTTATCCACTGAAGAATAATGTTTTTCCTCCATGTAAGTAGGTTACGAAGACGTTACGCGGTTTCCTAATTCGTCATAAAACTACCAACATGGAAATGCTCTTTTTAAATCCATCGCTCTAAATGAAAACGATTCAATATTGTGGGACCATCGCACGACCAATCAAAAAGTCCCTGTTCTGATCTTTCAAGACATATTCAAATTTAGAGTTTGACTTTTCACTTTTTAAAATTAGGTAAAGGGATCCACGACATTCTGTGTGTGTTACACGATCACAGCTAAGAAGGACGAATACCGGGGTCCGTAAGCTGTAGAAAACACGCACACACCGGTCAACTTGCAGCACGACGGCGCCGTGACAGCACCGATGTTTTGGAGCGGACTGTACACGACCTGCTGGTTCTCGTGGTTCTTTTTTTGCTAAGAGGGTAGGCGGAGCGGTGGCAGAGGGCGGGGTCGAGGCCGGCAAGAGCGGGGGAGGGGAACGCGTAACCCTCGTGGTGGTTGGTATACGACACCTGGGAGGATAATGTTCAGAAATTGGCAGACTCCGCTGCCTCCCGCCGGCGAGATTAAGCCTTAGGAGAAGCTGTGGGAAGACGAAAGGGAATGTAGGGTGAATAAGATGAGAGAGAAGTGATGACAGTAAGAATTCAGGCACAAAAAGGGCAGTCATGAACAAAAATGAATGTGTGAGTATTTGGTAGCTTTGGGTCAGATTAATCCGACATTTGCAGTTAGCAGTGTTTCCAGCACTCGGCCTTTTTTTTATTAATTATCCATGCCTGGAGTTAAGAGAATCAGGTGTCAAGCATGACGAACAAAAACATAGGCTTATACAAAAATTCGGATGGAACTAATAAAAATAAAATAAAAAGGACACAATGATGTGTAAGCGAAGGAATAGTAAGGTACTTCTAAACCACGAATACTTCTAATATTAACAAAACTTTAGTAAATGTAGAATGAATTATTAATTACCAAATGCTTCCGTTTAAATAAAAAATGTGTGCAAGTCCATGTAATCGATAACCACTGGCAGATTATTCACTAATTGAAGTGTGAAGAGTATGCTCTTCAAAGTGATGCAAAATTGCAACACAAAAACCCAAATGGCAGAGTTTTGTGTGGAGGACGGAATGCACATAGATATGAACACACTGTGGGGTGAGAGAACTGAAAATGTACACCGAAAACAGGATTACGTCAGTATTTCAGCAGGCCGATTCGCTTCTGTTGGAACATCATGTAGCAGTTCCAGTAATCATTAAAATGCAACTAGAGCGTCGAAACAACCGCGGACAACCGTGATTCTCTTTTGTTCCACAAAATAACAGCGATACAAACGCAATCCATGCGTTGTTTTGCTGCGACGAACACTGTTTCTTCTTTTTAAGCAGAATTCCAGCGATAGTGGAAAACTAGAGCGTGCCAATGCTGCAGGGAAATGCAAATGTTATTGGGAAGTGTTTGTTCTGTATCTGCACACTTTCAGTGCTAATAGCAAAGTACGTATGAGATGCTACAGTTTCCCAGGACAACAATGCTGCTGGCGAGGTCTCATGAATTAGCATGTGCATTATCTATTTAAAAATTAATGATATTTTGTGTTTGATTATTTACACTCTTATGATGTAATGTATGATTTTCTTCTGTGAAGGAAATTTCATTCATTTATTTTTATTCCAATCTTTAAACATTTTGCATTAATAAACAGTAATGATTCGGAAACGAAAAAATTTATTTAGGATTCTAAGAACGGGCAAAATGTCTTTATTTGCTTCTGTAAGATAATGCAGGCAAATAAGACTTTACATACACAGTAACATCGGCACCTGTGGAGATTCGACAGACATCACATTAAGGACTCTGGAAAATGGAGCATGCAGTGAACTTTTGATGAGAACAGTAACAAGCGCTCATGGAACGAACCAAAGAAAGCTCAGAGAACAATCCACCCCCACTGCAACCCCTCGCGGCTCCAAACAACCGCAGCTGCAAGCTTCGCGCGGGATCCGCCGCACAGCGCCACCCGCACCGCCTCCCACGCGGGCCCAATTTACGTCTAATACCTCGTCCCCCTATCCGCCGCCGTCTCTTTATCTCTTCTTCCCCCCTCCCCCTCCTCCTCCTCGTCCCTTTGCACTCGGCCGTAAATTGACTCCCGAGTCTCTAATGGGTAGTCGCACACACTGCGGTCTCCTCCACCACACAGGAGCAAGATCCGAACAAACCACCCTCCCAGGGGAACGCCCCTCCCTCCACCCCACCCCACCAGAGCGACTGCCCGCACGCGCGCACCAGGCATTCAGGCATAGGTGACGCACGGCCTGCACCCGGTCGCATATCTCACGCCCAGGCGGCTGTCAGCCCCGAAGTCCCCACACGGTGTGTGGGGGACGGGGGCGAAAGGAGGTGGCAAGGCGAGGCGAGGGGGAAAAAACGGAAGAGAAAGACGCGAGAGGCTGACCTCCCTTTTACTCGGCGGTTCATTCATGGGGATACGGAGAGCTTGAAAAACCTCCAGCCAGCGCCCTCTACAAAGCCCGACGAGACGTAAGGGAAAGATTCCTCCCTCTTCCGGCGGTCCCCCCCCCTCCCCAAGCAATTTTACGGAAGACATGCGGCTGTATTTTACACGTAATATGACACAGGCGCGCCCTTCCCGGCCACCGGCGCCCGCGACAAAGGCTTTGAAGAACGCGCCCGGTATTTACAGCTCCAAAGAGCGGCATCCCGCACACACGCCCGCCAACGCACGCGGCCACGCAAGTGCTCAGCTGCCGATCGCTGACGTTGACCACGGGCCATTCGCGGATGCGCTCTAAAAGTGGCCCGGTCGGAGCCTCAGAATGCGCATGATACGCAGGTCAATACCGTACCGCCTTAAGGCTAAGCACAATCGTAAAGGAACTCTCAATATACGATCTTTCTCTCTATTTAATAAATGCCAGTATTAATAACAAGCATTAGAGGAACAAGAGTTGTTTGGTTGATCGGTTTATTGTATCAGGATGGATATAAACACGCATATTCGCATATTGCGGCACGCAAGAAGTACAGAAATAATCATGTGTGAATATTTAATAATATTCTCCATTAAAAATGGAAGACTTAACATTTTCAGAAACATCAGATCGTCTTCAATGCTACAGGTTCCAACTTTGTTTTTTTTCCACAAGAGATTTTACATATTTTAAGAACAATACTTATTAGAAAACACATTACCAAGACATTACTACATTCTTTTATTTTGTCGATTACGGTAATTTTGTATGAAGTGCCTGTTTCCAAATGTTTTCACATTCTTTCGATCTCGAAGAAGAAAAAGATTGTAAAAGCAGGTAAGAAAGAATAATGTGTGTTGTGACGTTGGCGTAGAAAAGCGTGAGGACTGACAAGACGGAAAAAAAATAGGGAAGGATAGCGCAACAGGATGAAACTTATCTGTCCGCCATTTCCTGAAGCGTTCGCTTATCGTCTCTTCCTGTTTGCTCTTCTATTATTAACCCGGTGGCTTAATGTCCCTCCACGCGGTCAATATTTACTCGGGGGGGATCGAATGGACACCTTACACGTCTGGCCGAGGGGGCGTCGTCGTCCACTTGGCGGAGTCCGATTGCGTAGACGAAATTCGGACGACGGAGGGAGCGTTGGAAAGGCGGCCCTTGGACAAACACTCCCGGTTTGATAAGTGAGAAAGTATTAATTATTCCCCAGCACGGAAACTACTCTTTTGTCCCGTAATCGAGGTGTACGTTCTACACGGGAAGTGGCGGCGATCCTCTCCCAATAGATTGTGAGCAGTGCCAGAGCTAGACAATTTTGGGCTTGGAAAAATGCTGAAACATACCCCCTCGGAAAAATTAAAAATTTGTAAGTTGTATCAAGAAACAAGTTATTTTATTTCAATTTGGGATATTCAGTCCTAAATTTAAATGAAATACATGACCAATATTTGTATAATACGCTATATAATTTTGCAACAATATGTTTTAAAATATCGGGGATGTTAGGAGGAGAAAATTTAAAGGCTTAAAAACCTGCAATGACAGCATTATTTTCTGAATTTTTTCATTTCATAGAATTCTTCCTCATAAGTAATGACTATAATTAACTATTTAATGTAAAAAATTAATTGAAAATTTTATAAAATATCATACTTATAAAATTACGATAACGGTTTTCACGACTTCTAATTTCTTGCTCAATTTTTTACAATTTTTTTTCCATCGGCTCCATTATCGGGCAACTTGATTTGCCAGGCCTAGGGCGATCACCCGGTCTGCCTATGACTAGTGCCAGCACTGATTGTAAGACACGTCTACACGTCAGCTTGATAGGTTTTCCCCGCCAGTACCTCCCCCGAGCGTGGCACTGCCCCAACTGCGATAAGGTCTCGACCGGTCTCCCGGCTTAAGAGGTAATATAGTGCAAATAAGTATTTAAAAGGAAATAGGAGAGGACAAGAATCAGGAAGGGAAGATCGTGCTTGGTTCGTTTGTCACGGTATTTCACCTTCATTCGCCTGGTATTGATCAGATACACCACGATCAAAGCAAGCACAATTCTTCTCCAGACAATGGTTGGATTCGACACAGCTATGAAACGAGAGTAGAAAATCTGCGTCCGCCGGGACTCGTACCCAAGGCCTCCCGGTCAACGGAGCTGCAGAGGCAAAGACTTTTTCACTGAGGCATCGCAGTCGTGACAAGTCGTCGGAGACAAATGAATTCTCGCAAAACAAGAAGCATAACTAATTCAGCATTTCCACATGGAGAATGTGATAATTCACTCGTTAAGAAACTCTTAAAAAAGAATTTAGAAACGGCTATTCTTTTATTTTAAAAAGACGTGAACATACAAAATGCAATCGAACAAAGAAAAGATGTAAAGGTCAATGACCAACTGACGTGCATCACCTAAGTCTTCCTTTCAGAGTCAAGTAGTCGAAGGGAATTATGCCTATTCATGCCTCGCATTAACAATACTACACCCGGACAGGCGGCGGCTGATGTTACAGCGCAATGCAAGCGTCCGAAAAGCTTCAAAACGTTACGTGTTAAGGTATTAGCACGGCGCGGGGCCGATTTCAAATGAAGCATGTTCCTGAACTTTCTCTCACGCTATTCAAGTCAGGCAAGTTCTCACAGACACGCCACGCCCGTACTGTCCGACGCAGACACGTGAGTCTTCACGAAAGAGGTTTCACAAAACTCTGCCTGTTGTTTTGTGAAAAGAAACGCTACTTCCGCACCCTGTTCAACCGAATCGCCCCCCCCCCAACTCTTCTTCCACAGCCGACCGCTATTGTCTTGCCCCATTTATCTTCGTGACACCATAAATTATTAATTACCTCGGAAAACCCTGTTACCAAACTCGACTATAAAACATCATTACCTCAAATTTGTTCCAACCCATTGTGAGCATCGGTGTTTGAAATTGAACGAGTCGTAATTATTTACGTCGCCATGAAATTAATTATCGATATATATTCATTTAAGCGGTAATTTTAGAAAATTAACAGGGCGCGTTCCTTTTTTTCATTTTTTTTTTTAATTTTCCAGATAATGTGGTCCCTTATTAGCATTGGGCTGGCCGGCTGCTGGAAGCCAGAGCGCGCCTAGTGTCACGAGTGTCGTGATGGATCGTGCAGCTGTTTAGCGGCGGGGGTGGAGGTGAATTCGCGTTTGAAAGAGCTCTTTAGGTAGTGCGATGTGAGGCCGAGGGATGTAATGGAAGAGGCGCATGAGAAAATGATGATTCTGCAATGGCATAGAACGAGCGTCAAAGCTTCATTTGAGTGGTCCGTGCATTAAATACCTCAATTAATAAAATTCGCATTTCGCCGAGGTTTTTTGTAAGGTTTTCGCTGAAACTTGAAGTCGATTAAGAATGCATTCGGCGAGAAAGGGTCAAAAGTGGGTCAAAAATGGGTTTGGAAGTCGATACGCCGGATAGAATCGTATTAAGGCGGCTCCACACATGCGATATTCGGCGAATCTCGAGCAACCGCTCGCCGAATCCCGAGTAGTGTGGACGGGTTGCTTACGATTCTGCATTTACGCACCGCGTGTTGGTCTTTAGGACACATTAAAGGAAGCAAATATTCGCGATTGGGTGAGCAGTAGCTTGCTGTTCGGTGAATGTCGAATGCCGAATGTGTGAAGCCGCCTTTAGTTGAATCAAGACTATTGTGATAATTTTAATTTTCTTCAATTTTTATTTCGCTGTTTGTTTTATTTGCGATAATTTATTTTGAATCTAACGACTGAAATTTCCCCAAAGACAAAGATTCAATAAATCATCATTCTCGATATTACTTTGAAAGCCGAAGAAATTTTCGTTCCAACAACTACATCGTAAATTTCTTAGTCACCCCCCTTTTAACGTACGCATTAAAGTTGGCATCGCTTGAATAGTTTTCGACTGCTTTGTTACTACTCTACAGCTGAGTTGTAACACTTAGTCATAATTAAATGACCAATGTTACCAAATACCTAAAAAAAAACTATCAGGAGAAAACGCTTCCCTCACGCGTTCCGCGGGAGGGAAATTTTTGTCTCCTTTCGCGAACTCCCTACCTGTACTCTTCGCTTCGTTAAAAATCTCTCTTGGCGACTGTTGGCTTCAGTTCAACGTTATGAGCGAATTAGAAATCGACCTACAAGAGTGGGCCTCATTTAAAAGCCAACGAGGTAGCATATGCCTGGCACTTGCAAGCGACAGCGGGAGCACTGAACCGGTGCAACAGCCGCAAACCTATTTCTATTCATATTCAAAAGAAATGGTCGTGTAATTGAAAAAAAAATACTACGAATATCCAACATTAGCGACCTCCTTTTACAAAGAGCACTTCTCAGCTACTCTCACGAGGGAGTTTGATCTAATTTAGATTATGGGGATTTTGCGGGAGAGAAGAGGCGTAAAAAAGAAATCGCCAACCCGCTCGACCAGCGCAGTTCAATTATGTAGGGAACGTCCTCGTTGAAGGGTTCCGAGCTGCCGGCAGAGTGCGCTGCAATCGCGAAACACACGAGGGAAAGACGGCGGCGGGTCGACGAAACGAGGAAATTTCTTGGAAAGCCGCCCGAGCCAACAAGATACATAACTCAAGAACCCACGCAGATAAACCCGGGAGCTATCTCGCTCTACTGAAGAACTTGCACGCGTTCTACTATCTCACTGCCGCTAAATTCAATTCCAGCCCACTTCTACGGCCACTTGAGAGGCGTGGAGCGGTGGACATGTGTTACGATGATGGCTTTTTACTGCGAGGACAACGTGTTGCCGGTGATGAGAACGACTTCTAAGTAATGGGCTATTGATTGAAGCAGGCGAACGCCGGTAGCAAGATTTTTTTTTATGGCGAAGTTTCTTTCCCCAAATCCTGTCACAAAAGACGATTCCCAACGAAAATACTCTGTGATTATTGCATTTCTTTTCTGTCAGTTGTCACGTCGTGAGCCATCAACTGTTTGTGAAGAGGACAAACAAATTTAAAGGAGAGTGAACACATAACCTGACGGTAATCCTTAAACAACTTCTTCATTAGGAGTGAGTATTTATTGACACCAATCGTGTGAACTACTTAACTCATTAATCCCGCAAATGTAGTGCGGTGATCTTCCTCCCAGGAACGTGAGATTATGGCACCGACCTACACACGGGTTTGTCAGGTTTTCTCTCACACGTTACTTTCCCAGCCGGGCACAGCCCACGTCGAGACAAGCTTCAACCTCCAGACTGGACTCCCGTTTGATAATGTGTGTATGTTGGCACGTAAGCGTAAATGCAAGGGCAGAGGAAGGAAAGCAGACGAAGAAAGCGAAACCCGGGTTTCAAAGCAGTTTCGGCAATTGCCTAGTATTAATCGAGAAACCGCCGAAATCAAGCAATCAGAGCGGCCGGCCGCTACGATTCTTCGGTAGACAGCGGTTGAATTTGATCCAGCAATATGTAGGTAGCGTCGAACCTCAACTACTGTTGGCATTCAAACTCTAAGAACTGCCGCGAAACTATGTTGCAGAGGGAACGGTGTTTGCCGCTCAAATACCGTTGCCTTTTCTCCTTCCTTAATAAGCTTTACTTCTTGGGTCGCATGAAGTACTAATTTTCTTGTTCAGCTTGTTCCTTTCACTTCGTGCACATCGCTGCTATTCCTGATTAATTTTGCATGCATCAGAATGTATAAATATGTCCATTTCCCTTTATATTCACTAAAAAGTTTTTTAATAAGCGCGTGAGTAACAATTGCTCATTGATGCAATCATTCGCAAGTATCATTAAAGAGGGATTGCTAAGAGAACCAACAATATAGCAAAAGGAATAAGGGAATGACATTTCAAAAGTATTCTCACTTCCCCGTGCATTCAAAAGGAACACATCGATTTGACACGCATACACGAGTGGTATTTGAATGCCTTATCGTTAGCCATGTGATCGATCATCTTACGACGAGCGACCCATTCGTCAGTAAGAACTTCTCGCTTCCTTTGATTCCCCTTCTCAATCCCCAGCAACACGGCCCAGCGGTCTTTGAAAGCCCCCGACTAGAAGCAGGCGAATTCCAGTGCGGACACTTTGGTGCCAAAACACGGGGGCCCCTCACTGCTTAACCCGGGTATCACATTACGGCACTCGACGAGACACGCTCTCGTCGTCGCCTCCGCCGCCGCCTCACAAAGAGGAGACGGCGCGTGACGCCGACTCCGCCTGCGCCGCAGGCGACAGAGGTGGCCGCCGCCGCCGCCGCCGCCGCGGCCACGCCCACATGTCGACCCAAGACGCAAGGCAAAAGCGACGTTTCACTTCGACCGCGTGCATCTCGCGTTGTGGTCGTCGTCGTGGTAATCGTGTTCGCCTGTGCAGCTGTTACCACACGTACACGTCAACCCAAACGTTGCGCATACGTGATAATAACTTCGGCGTCCAGTACTCCGCGGCGTTGCCAACGCCTTTCTCGTTATCGTCGTTACGATAGTCATTGTCGTCATAGTCTTCGTGATTGCCAAAATTTATATCGTCATTATTTCGGGGAGTGAGTCACAAAGTTACTCTCTTAGAGGTCTCTCTCAGCTTTCAAAATTGTTCTATTTGATTGACCGTTTATGATTTACATGGGCATCATTATTGAAAGTCCATTTTGACGAAGAAGCTAGAAAAAGTACATATCGTCCATTCTATAAATAATGTCCCTCATTTACTTTCGGTGTTACCAATTATCGTACGAAATCGCATCAGTTGAATGACGATGATGCCTCCTTTATACCGAGTACTAGAACACGTATCATAGTTTATTATTATTATTATTATTATTATTATTATTATTATTATTATTATTATTATTATTATTATTACTATTATTATTATTATTATTATTACTATTATTATTATTATTACTATTGTTATTCAAATTCATAGGAAAACGGGGAAAATGATCTTAGAAAAAATAGTAAAAATTTACCACAAATATTCGATTCTAATAGAGTCCAAGAAATTGGAAACACGTTCTACACTCGTGCAGCGTTGGCCGTTGACCTAAGATGTATGGTTTTATGTGAATTACTCTACAATGTTCTTATACAGTAAATCACTAATCGAGATGTAAATCGGAAAAATAGTTGAACAACATTTGTTTTAAAATATAAAATAAAAATTGTCAGGCATTCAAATTATGTATCCATATTGTTCCTGTTCAGTTCCACAAAACTTGTGAACAACCCAGTGGCGCACATTTCTCGAGACTTCCAGTTGACGGTAAACATATGAAATCTCAATATTAACCATGCACTGTTGAAATAACAAAAAAGATTTATTCAGTAGTATGTATGGCGCAAACGCAGCACGAAGCCAAATATTTACAACACGCTCATTCTTTTTCACTAAGCGTTTTATTACATTTCCTGCCGCTTTCCCAGTTTCCGCGAAACATTTATTACCAGTAAAGCTTGTATACCATTAATTTCGTTGTTTGCTCGTACTTGTGTCGAATCAATCAATTTCGGCAAGATTCATAAAACACAAGCGCTCAATCGGGGATATTCACTAAAGAGCTACCGATTGTATTCCGAACAGAATTCAATCCACTGACTTAATAAACATGAAATATTGACGTTCGTCGATTTCCTCTCGCGAACCCGCTACACAAAGCGGTGTCACTGAATAAAAGCAACGTTTTGGTGACCCACAATTACGGTGTCTGAAAAGAAATTATTTCCTTTCTCCTCCGTGATAGAAAGACGAAAAGAGTCAACAGATTTGCACCTCCCTCTCCCATTCACAGAAGTGATTGATATTCCACGACGCTCTTCAGGCCCGTAATATCGAAAGTGTTGAAGTATATTGACCGTTGTGACAAGAAGGAAATACTTAACTGAAACATGAAAATTGGGTACACAAGTGACAGAGCGAAAAATATATAAATGAATATAGAGAGGGACAGACTGGTACTAAATGGGTAAAAGCAAGAGTGTGGGTGAACATAAGTACGAAGATATGAAGCAAGGATAACGAATATACATACGAATACATAAAAAGAGAGCATACAATCTTCGAGATTGCATATCAAAAAGTATATTTAGGAAGAAAAAGATATTTTATTACAATGAAAATGACGTTCCGAGTCTCAGACGTCACAGTCGTCTTCAACCGGTTAGGTTAATGAGAAAATTCTTAATTTGCAGGAATTGGTCTCTAACAAGTTGTGACAATCAATGTGTAGAGAAATCAGATATGTGCCATTAACCATAGTAAACACTAAGTAGAAGCACAATATCTTCAATTAATAATTGTCACCTCACAATTGACAGAAATGTCAGCAAACGTCCTTCCAGCGTACTCTATCAAATGATTACATTGATTTTATCCTTGCAAGGAATTTATCGAAATGCAAAGCAACATCTCCAAAAGATCAATTAACACCAAACCTTTGGTGACATTGGTACTTTAACTATCATCACTTTATTCTCGGAAATAAATCGAGAATACAAATGATATGGTTGGGTTCACGGTGACTGCCCCATCACCCGAGACGCAGTCACAGGTACGCAGTACGCAGGGTCAGAGCAGTACAGGTACGCAGTACGCATACGCAAACCGTACGCAGGGTCAGAACTCGTGATCTCGGGCAATAGTCACCGCAATTGACTTCACCACCTGCTCAAATCGAGATTCGCTTAGAAACCGACGTCCACATCCCCACTGAGGAATCGACCTTCCAGAATTAAGCAAGCAATGGCACAAACTCTTCTCAAATCAAATTTTCCTTCTCTCTCCCCCTGCCTCCCTCAACTAAGCACCACCCCTTTTACAGCCCAATCTTCCTTCTGCCTCTCGCCGAGGAGCAGGGCTGCACAGGGTTCCCGCGCGGTGGCCGCGTCCTCTCGGAAAATTAACCTCAGGCCACGCCCCCGCGCTGCGCCCGCCCCGCGCCCCGCACTCCGCGCCCCGC
>BOPP01000040.1:2675811-2713333 GCA_017312745.1 Gryllus bimaculatus | reverse complement strand
TTGCCCTGCTCGCCCACCCTGCCCTATCTGCCTACCCTGCCCTGCTCTGCCCTACCTACCCACCGGGCCGCCTATTATCGTCCCTCCCATCTTCATTAAGAATACTACCGTCGCCAGCACCTTTCCGTCAACTCCCTTTCTCCGCTCCCACCTACACCAACTCCCCACACGCAAACAATGTCACCTACACCACCTCTACTTCCTCCTCCGTCGTAACCACCGCCTCGCCCGCCCATCCCTTTTTTTACCGCCTCCACGGCTCGGTAAAGAGAAATCATAAATTTCGAGGAAAACAAACGGGTGTTTCGAGAATCCGACTGAAGTGTTTTGCTTTCTGTTTGCTGGGTTTTTTGTTTGGCTTTGTTTTGCTCCATTCTCTTGATCCTCTTCCGCCGTCAGATTGTTTTACTCCATTTCCTATGGCCTTTTACATTCGAGTTGTTTCACAGCCACTCCTTAGTTGTTGTGATCAAGTAATGATTTTTTTTAAATAAATGGAATGTCGGAATTTTTATTTCAGTTTTGCCAGAGCGAAATTTTTTGAGGTTAAATCTGGCATAAAATAACGGTAGCTTGTTGGTGCCGTGATAGCTATATTACAAATTACAAGATTAATTTGTTTATTGGACTGAAATAACTGACGCTCCCTGTTCAATCTGTCAAGATCATGAGTTTCCGCGCAGTAGAGATATTTTACACGGTTTTTAACGCCAACGTCACAGGTGCATTTATTGCATTTTATCGCCCTCCCCATCCAGCGCTAAAGCTTACTCCAATACTCCGAATTAATGTGTTCGTCAACATTTAGCTGCCCGCATTTTGTGAACCGCACCCACATATTTTCCAACAAATATTAGACTCTCATTCGCGTACGCGAGCTTCGCAACGTGACTCACTTTCTGCACACGCGATCAGCGACTCGCCTCCCAATGTTAATAAACAAGTGGATCGGGACGAACATAATCATAACAACAACGCGTTAGGGTAGAGACGAGCGCGCTCGATTTCTCTCGTATTGTAGTTATTAACGCCATTAAGTTGATATAGAACAGATAACGGACGTGATTGAAGTTTGTAAGCCCAGGGAACAGTCGAGGTTTATAACCGATCGAGTTCGTTATTTGTGTTATCAGCCGGGAGTTGTTCAATACATTTCGCAATACCACCTTCTGATAAGAAGAAATGTAATTTAATTCAATTTTACCTTTGTTTTGAACAAAAGTACTGATATTCCATTTTCTGCTATTTATTTTGTTGCTACAATTGTTATTACTGAATGGCGGCCGTTAAAAGCCTTAACGGCCTCCAAGAAATACAATTTTATAGGAAGGGAAAATATTCAAACACCTTATAGATCAAAATAAGATAGAACGGTTTTCGGCAAACATTAAAAACACGAAAAAAGACATTTATGAAAATGGTTTGCAGCATAATGGAGAAGCATATGAAGAATGTACTGTAATGCATAACTAAAAAAACAACCATAAATTGAGATATACTTTGGAAAAAAGCTCTTGCATTTGGCCGTAAGAAGAGCGGTGACGGACACCGGTCGACTCGGCGTGTCCCCACGAAACACCTTAATTAATGCTCGCGGTAAGCGGTGCGGCGCGCGCATAAAAATTTCACCGCTTCGATTGCTCTCCGGCGGGTAAAACGAAAGGGGTCGCACCCTCGGTCGTCGCCCTCGACAGGTTGGAGCGCGGGAGGGGCGTTGCTAGACAAGCGTTCCCGTGTAGCGCGGCCCAAACGATTGCCGCAATTATTCACGGACAACTCACCCCAATTTGGATATTGACTTCCCGGCTGTTAGGTCGTGGTCCAGAGGGAATTGTACTTCCAAACATTTCGTCTGCAACTGCGGCAGATATCTTTAATGGCCACGTGGGAATGGGGTGGCACACTAAATAATTTCCGCTGGAACAAGGCCTATCACCCCAAAAGACAATATCCGTATTGACGCCGGTCGTGGAAGCCTTAACTGCTTCATAAATATCCCACCTGTTTCAGATGAAGTAAAAACAAGTGTTTTGCGACTGTCGTGGAGAACGTTTGTCAAGAACTCAGCTGTAATACAAGTCAATGGACCATTTTGTTAATTATTATACATAGAGTCTAATTAACGTAGAAGAAACATTCATTGGAATACATTGTTTTAGTGAGACACGTTGCATTGCAAATTCAGAAGGTAACTAAATGATCCAAAGAAGCAACTGGACTCCTTTGCATACTATTCAGTGCTTATAGGATGATTAAACTGACTAAAGGCATTTCTCTATCCGACGGACAGAAAAAATAAAGGGACCTAGGCCGCGGGATCGGCTTTAAACACAAGCCAAAAAGGCAGTAGAAATTAAATCTAAGCCTGGAATTAGATCTTAGACGTTTGAATCATCGTGAGGGGATAATTGTTACGAGGAAATGAAGAAGACAGTAGGATGTGACTCAGCTGGGAGACACTCTGTCACGTCTGCCAAGTCCACCACACCAGGAAGCAGGGAGGAGCTGAACAAACGGTGGCAGCTGTCCTAGGAAATAATAGATTCGCAGGTCCGTAGAGAAAGACAGCAGGAAGGAGTGTCTCTCTATTGATCTACGCAATTCTATACAATTCCTGACAGTGCTTCTGCTATCCAAAACAGTCCCGTCAATATCCAAAGAAGCTCCTATACGCGCGTAGACAGATGTCGATCAATCCAACTGTTAACTAGTCCACGTGCTCCAGAGTGACTGGTCTACACCAACACACCGCCTGCTGCGTTAGCAATTGTGCATCAATCACCACTGACGTGGCCTGCAAACGATTTCAAAACGAACTTTCAGTGTAATGGATTTGATCTTCAAAAGTGCAGAAATCCAGGCGAGGTTCCATAGGGAGGGAAATGAAGGAAATTCCCTCCCCCCCTAAAATTTTTCAGGAACTATTAATTTTTGATTTATTACGCAACTTTTAAGGAAAATCGTGTTTCGGATAATCATTAAAACTAATAAAATCGTAACGCAGCATGAGCTGAATGTTTGCATGTGTCATTACAGTTTTTGCAAAATGTCGGAAGTTACAAACAAACAAACGAAAACATTTTTAATTTCCCCTCTCAAAATTTGTCTCTGGATCCGACACTGCGAAATCAAGCCAAACATCTTGTCGTCGTGGTCTTCGAGCAGATCAGAGGTCTCCCAAAGGACATAATATTCCCAAATTGAAGTAGCTTTAATTCTAATTTTTCCTTTTGCATTAAACAATTAGAAATACGCCTACATAACTTTCTTAAGTTTGAGCTATGAAGTCGGTTTGGTTCTTAATTTTACAAGATAACCACAGCGACAGGTGAATATGCTACATTTATCGACACCAATTGATAACTTGTGTCCACTCTTAATGCCGTTACTATCAGCGGATCTGTCCTTTTTTGCCTCTAGAATCGATTCCGAATACTATCTCTTCGAATCAAGCATCCCGACATCCGTTCCGGCTGGGCGCGAGGCGGGAGCGGACGCGGCGGCGGTCGTTGCTTTACAAGCAGATAAAGGAAAGGTTAATGCCCCGACGGGCGGGCGAGCGGGCGAGCCAGCGAGCGAGCGGGTGGGAGGGGCCGCGGGTGTGAGGGGCGTGGGAAGAGGAGGGGGGAGGACGTCCAAAAAGAAAGACGCCGGCACGCGCTGCTCTTTATGGAGCCCGCCTTAGCGCCTGAGCTCGCAGCTGCCGCGGCAGCCGCCTCCACGCGGCGTGGAAGAACCAAAGCGACGTCGATTCCACGCGGCGTGGAAGAACTAAAACCACGCGGTGTGGAAGAACGAAATCTGTCGTCACTTCCACGCAGAGTGGAAGAACCAAAACAACGCCATTCCACGTCGGGTGGAGTGATCGGACGTTTCCATATGGCGAGGAAGAACTACAAGCGTCACCGAATCTACACGGCGTGGAAGAACCGATTCGTCGCTGCCGCTTCCACGTGGTGTGGAAGAACCAAAGCATTTCCACTTCCATGTGGCGAAGATGTGCCGCATTGCCACGTTTTCCGCTACTGCAGCCCTCTCTGTTCCACGCGACCTCTTCCTAACCGCTTGACCACAACGGTCCTCGCGACCCGTCTCGCTGGTCGTTGGACCTGTCTAGACTAGGAAGCTCATATTATGTCGGGAACCAGCGGTAATGTATGCACGTCTCATGACGAGCATTCAGAACTAAATGAAGATGGAATTCAAAATTTGCGAAGTACATGGCGGTTAATTTGACGCCCTGGGAAGATTAAGGTGAAATCTAACGAGGATAATATCCATCATGGAACAGAAGTTGTCTCTGTTTTACGAGAGTCGACGAAATATTCCTGCGAAGTATTCACGGATAATTTAAATCACAGACTAATTCAAAAGTTGCATAAAGAAAATTATGAAATCGAATCAATTCGTCGCTCATAGCTCCTAAATATTATTTTTAAATATTTTTAAAGACTGATTATAATTAAATTCTTGTATTTTACAGTGTCAAAAAATATGCACATTAATGGGACTTATCGAATTTAATCTCGTGTAAGTTTTTTGGGATTGAATTATTTATTCAATTTTATCAATGAGCACTTATTTTTTGAAATAAATATTTTACTGAAAAGTGGGACCATTCCCAAACAATCAAAGGAAGACTTTATTTATCTAATACTTCCACAGTTTCGAAAATAAATTTCTTTTCAAAATCAAACAGCTCATAACTACGCATTCTCATTTATCCTGCCATCAAATACATCAGAACCATTCGGCATACGGCGCCTACTGAATTCCAGGTTCTTTCCGGGTGCGATTTCCCACCGTCATTTCCCCAATAGTCGGCTTCCACATCCGTCGACCACTTATACCCCGAATCAGCCCTCTTCCTCCTCCATCACCTCCCCCTCCTCCTCCATCACCTCCCCCTACCCTTCCTGCACCGCTAGCGGAGGGCCGTCGCTGCACTGCAACTGTAAAGTTTAAGTGGCTAGCTTTACGCCGCGCCGCGGCCGGGCCCCGTTTCGCGCAGCGGTGGCGACGGCGTGCGCGCACACAAGAACGCGCGCGGTGGGCGCTGACCTGCCCCACGCCCGGCGCCAGAGCGCGCGCACGCGTGCGGGCGAGCGGGCGGGCGTGCGGGCGGGCACGCGGAAATAACACGGCCGAGATTTGCGCTTCGGTGAGCACGTGCACGCGCGCGCGCGCGCCAACCTCGCAGCGGGAGAGACGAGCTACACTTTGGGTGGCGAACGGTGGGCGAAGATTCTGCCCCTTTTGTTCAAAGAAAAATAAAACAAAAGAAAAATAAGAAATTAAGGAAGCTAATGCATGAACGAAAAATTCAACAATAAAATCAAATTAAAAAAGTACAGCAGAAAATGATTAAAATAATGCAACAAAAGGAACAAAAATTAGAAAAAGGGACAAAATGAAAATGAAAAAATAGAAAAAAGTGAATGATGAATAACAGAAAGTAATAATAGCAATTGCATAAAGAAGGAAATAATGAAGGAAACAGCAAAAAATCTAACATATGTGATTCAATTGAAAAATTTCGGTTAGAAAACATTGTTATTGCCGACGAACGTAGATGTGTCTCCAGCAAATGCGACGACGAATATGGACATTTCTTCGTGTTCTTCAATAATTGCCGCAGCACTTTAGGAACATTTTTCTCTGCCAACTGGGCAGAAAGTAGTATCTCCGACGTTTAGCGAAAATTGCTACATAATATCTTAAAAATACTCGCGGATGCAATTTACACGGCGGGATTCTCTCAAATTACGGCAAACACACGAACTCCTTCAAAAGTGATGCTCACGTCGCTAGGAAATAGTTTCAGAGGCACGACAGAGGGGTTTCAACAGGGCGGAGGAGAAAAAAAAAGGGTTCCAAGATTTTGTTGATTTAAAGAACCACATCCCCAGGACTCAGCGCTTTTAAGTAAATACTCGCCAGATTTAAAAAAAAAGTATTTCTTTACTTGTCCCTTTCACACGTTATTACTCCGCTAGACACGCGAGATTCTGTTGTAAAATTCTCTACTGGTTTACTGCATGTAAGGAATTTAACGCTACAAGCAAATGTTCAGGGTTCAAGACTAATAGCATCGCAAAATTAGTACGTACAAGTACAGCAAAATTAACATGAACCTCACGTAGTAAACAGATATGTCATGAATAGCACTAAAATTTCTCAGCGAGTAAACCTCCATTAAATGACAAGGGACAATGAACATTTTCAAAGAAAGATATATGCAGTTCAGAAGCATCAGACGTATGAGTTTCGAAATGCTATAACAGCATGACCATTAAGATTGGCAAAAAATTGAAGTATAAATATGGGTTCGTAAGGTTTCGCGGCCGGAGTCAATGCATGCCTAAAGAAGCAGTATAGCTCTGAAGACGGCCACAGCAAGATGTCCGAAACGTCAGTACAATTGACCGAGACGCGGCTCATCCCGGATAGCCAAGAATGCATGGAGTATAAGTACTTCAAGTCTTCTTATGTAGCACGTGAAGCAATTTCACAAAAGAGAGTGATTAGTTGCAGAAATATGCGAATTTTATTTTCTTAGTCAACTGTTATTCGATATTCCTATAAGCTACGATTAAAAATATTTCGCCACTTTGTATCAAATTCATAGAGGGATTATGGACCTTTTGTTCTCAGAATTTCTCGAAGTGTCCACTATCAGCTGACCACTCACCGTACCATCAAAGATCTGGTCAACGTGTTCACTAACCTCCACTCATAGATTACTAACGGACGTTGTTTAAGACATCTGCCAAGAACTCCTCTTTCATCTTTCGTAAACCTGCTGTCATCTTTTACCAGCAACCCACTCTTATTTGTCTCCACATCATGGTGGCATTTTTTTCCCTGTCAGTCACAAGACGGTTCGGTCGGCGCGACGTGAGTCACCACATTAGCGTGTTTGCAGTAATTACCATAAGAGCCGGCGAACACCACGCTCCGACACAAAAAGGTTACACAAACAAAACCGCAAAACCCCGTGGCGGCAGTGCGACAACAGGCAGCACACGAGCTGGACGACGCGCACCGGCCGTGCCGTGAAAGGCGCGATTATGTCCCGAAGGGCCTCATGCAAAATGCGCCACCTAGGACGCGGGGAGTCGAAACGACGAGGAGGCGGCGAGTTCCTATTTGCATTGCAGAAAGCTGCGTCACCGGCAACGCAAATTCCTAATTGCACGTTTGCCTTGCCCTCTGCGGATACGGGCGGATTCACAAACGAGACGGCTTAGAAGAAACAAAACAAGAAAGTCGATAAACGAAAATCAGGACGCACACCCAGCCAGTTTAAATAACATTCGAAGAAGGACATGTAAAAATGTGAGAACTGTGAGGCAGAATCCAATTCTCCGCGAGATAATATCTGAGGTTTCATTCATCATCACAATCAAACGAGTATACAAATTTCCCGCCAACGTATGATTAAATTTTTTATGGATATCTGAATTTATATACGTTATAACTTGTAATTTCTATACATACAAAATATTATACAATTTTTTCAATTGTTACAATATTAGAATTTGTTTCATATAAATTTTTCATTTGTATTTCCTGCTTTCTTAAATTTCTCGACTTATAAGTACAGAAATACAATACTACTCAGTGAGATATAGTAAGCATTTAATTGACAAATTTGTTTTTTACCAACACGGAATATTTCTCCTAGTCGCAACATGAGGCTATGAACGGACGAAAGAAGTGCAAGAAAGTATTCATTCAACATTTTATATAAACTTGAAATACGTCTTTTTTTATCCGACTCAATCAGTCAATGATCCCACCAACATTAAACCCAGAAAAACAAATTGAACATTCTTCGACTAGCTTCACAGAGAACGGCTACACGGCGCCTTCTTGTTTGCTGGATGGACTCCTGATGAAGTGGTTGCGCTATGCTCGGTCGCCCGGCCGCGTGCGCACGCGTGCGTACCCGCGCGCCGAACGCATCATCACGTCTGCCGGGGCACGCGGGACTGTGGCGGTGGAGGCGGCGTCGGCGGTGGCGGCGTCGACCGCTTCTGCGTTCGCAGGCGGCGACCGACGGTTGCGGTAATAACGACAAAGTGTCCCTCGTAAATTTGAACGTTCAATCTACTTTATGTGGGAATGCCGCGCAGCTCGCAAATACTACAATGACGTCGCGCAGAAGGGGCGCCCGCTCGCCCGCCCGGATCGGAGGGTGGCAGGGGGCGGGGGCGGAGGGCGCGGGGCGACGGCGCGGCGCGACGCACCGGCGGAAATGGAACGGAAAAAGAATATTTGTAGGGATGGAGCGACAGACAGGAGGGAGGGAAGGAGAGAGGTTGAGCGGGTGCGCAAATCAAGATAAGGAGATAAAAGCATCAAAAGACACGAGGAAAACCTCAGTATTGAAATTAACAAATGAAACGAGGAATGAGGAAATTAACGAAGTGGAAAAAATACTAAAAAAGGGAAACAAAAGAAAGGAAAGGAAAGAAAAATAGAAATGAAGGAATGAAGAGAAATATAATGAAAAGGGAGAAAGAGAAGGAAATAAATGAAAGATATAAAGAAAATAAGGGAAATACAAAGGAAAGAAAGAAAAAAATTAAGATACGAGAAAAGAAAAATTTAATGTAACCTAGACCAGAGCAAAAAATCAAAAATGTTTCGGAACTAAAAGAACCCTGGAAAATACAAATATAATACGACAGTTGATACTGAAATATCTGAACGAGGGAAGACCGATGTAGTGTCAGAAGAAGGGTCTTAAGTCGACCACACAAACACAAAAGAAAATTTCAACTTCAAAATAAACCATAGGCCGAGAGAAGCTTCGTTCAACAACTTACAGCCCCGCCCACAGAGGGCTAACGGCAGCCGAAGGCGAAAAGGCGAGGCCCAGAAGAGCCGCGATAGCGCAGGTTGTTGGCGAAAGGGAGAGTGGCAGCGATGCCAGGAATTTCCTGCCGCATCGGGCATCCTGTTGCTTCCCATGCCGCTGGTTCGCCTACCTCCTTGCCCGCCACGCCACGCCACGCCACGCTGCCGCGGGCTCGCATTGTGCAAAATGCGGTTTGGCGCAAATAAGACGACGACAACGCCACCACGATCAGGTACCTGCTTCCCAGGGGGTGCCCAAAACGGCCCGCGCGCTTCGTGTATGATTCAGCGCGGCCTATGAATAACTTAGGTGGGCGGAAGACGGATCTGCGTTGTGAGAAGAAATAAACGTGGGGCCGCCTGAAAATACAGTCTCTTTTATCGCGGTCGCATATCTTTTTTTTTTCTTTTCTTTTTATGTTGAGAGTAGCGAGGCGAAGATCCGCTTATCGGGGTAAAACCGCATAATAATATGGTTTGAGCCTACTGAATTTTATCACATTAAATCTCAACGTATGTTGTTACTCCAGTGGACCTTAAAATCGTTTAACAGTTCCGACATAAATGCTTAAATCGTAAACGAGGTCTGTTGCCTGCAAATTCTGTGGAATTTGAATCCGTTTCTTCATAACTTCTATTGAACGCGATGAAATAAGTCATCATACGCAATTGGCCAATACACATTAACAATTTTTGTGACTGTTTTGGGCGTCTTTACGTGTTATTTATGAAGTATCTCCGTGGTTAAACAACCCTTAGAGACATACTGTAACGCAAATATTAACGATATGAAACTGTAAAATCCTTATAAATGTATGATTACAGTCCAATGCACTCCGTGAGTATTTACTAAATAAGCATAATTTTGAATGTGAGAGAACATAATGTTTTCTGCATAAATATACCAACTAATACGCATTTACAAATAAATGTAATGAAACTCAAAACAATAGCATACTTTTAAAGATAAATTGCATTTCAAATTAACAAAGAAATAATTATGGAAAGTACACGAAGTAAGGAGTAAATAAAATGTATTTTGTTTTTCTTCTCTATCAGCACTGCCGATCTTCTGACACCAGCACAGAGTGGCGTGCGTTCCTCACGTAAGCCAAACACTGCACTTCCTTTTCATGAACGTTTACACAGAAGTGCTTCCATATCCTCCAATATCCACAATACGTCCAGAAATACACCTGGCATTCAAGCTTTGAGAGAATAATGTATGACTGAGTGTATGTGCATAAAAGTGGGTCAGGAAAGTATCGTGGCTTTATAGTCAGACAAACGACATAAATAATTCGAAGAACCACAATACATTGTCACCAGAATCAACACAAAGCAAAAACCGTTTCTCAAAACAAACTAGGTACTCAAAGAAAGTTACATTGATTTCATGAAGGAAGAGAGTTCGTTTCATTACCCGGAGGTTTTGGTTGTACTTTTGAAATCAAAGAAAGCATTAGTAATTAACCTTCAAGTACGAGTTCATTTCTAGTTTAGTAGTAGTGAACATCCCACCCGGGCAGGGAGGTAAATGAATTGGGAGGGCGTTCGTGAAGGAAAATGAGCTGTTAGGAGGGCAACAAGTCACGCCACTCTCGTCAATCCGCCTGATGGCTCTCGGCCGCATTCACAAAGCCGCGACTGGAGGCAACGCGGCCAGCGAGCGCGGCTCGGAGCGTCGCTTCATTCGCTTAATCGCGCGCGCAGCGCTGCTCCCGCGGCTCGGACGCGTCTCCTCGTTTACCCACGTCCCCCGCTCGTTGTTCCGTTGTCCGCGCAGCTCATGCGAAGAGGTGTTTACTGACCGATTCCGACCGCAGTCCGACCCCGACCGCTCCTCGGTCCTCACCTCGTCCAATCCCGACCATTCCTCGACAGATTCCGACCGTTCCTCGACACCGACCGCTGCCCGATCCGTCCCCGATCCTGATCCTTCCTCGAACCCGATAACTCCCCGATCCCGATCGCTCCCCGATCCCGATCGCTCCACGATCCCGATCGCTCCCCGATCCCGATCGCTCCCCGATCCCGATCGCTCCCCAATCCCGATCGCTCCCCAATCCCGATCGCTCCCCGTTTCCGACCGCCGCCCCATCCCGATTGCTTCCAGATCTCAACAGTTCCCCGATCCCGATCGCTCCCAGATCCCAGACCATGCGTTGCGGGACGCTCCGATACTAAACGCTCTGCTCCTAAATTTTCCGAGCTCGTTCCCTCTTCATTCTGCTTCAACCATCTACCCCCGTAACTCCATAGCACCTTTTTTCTGTGTCCATCCATTTCCCGTTGACTACTTGTCGGCTCCGTGCGCCCCACCTCGCATTGTTCCAACTCACTTCGTTCCGCTTAGTTCTATCATTACCCCTTCTTCTCTGACACACCTTCGCAGCCGTCAGCCCTTTTCGCTCGCCTCGTTATTTTTCTCAACGCGCCTCCTGCACTGAATTGCAGTACACTCAATTATAATGATCACCTCTTCTACATTCTGCTTCTTCGCAATTCTAAATCTGATTTCGAATCCGCCGCTCAACGTCCCGCCACACGTATGCAAGTTTCCTTGCAGTCAGGATTCAAAACTCCCCAACGTTCTTCATTACGATAACACTCCCCCTACCCCCAGCGAGTCAAATCACATTTCACTTTACCAGGCCAGGACTCACCACATCACATGCAGCACGTACCACGCCATGCCGCTGGTCGGCACACCTCCCCACACGGCACAGCGTGTCGCTCGGATATCCACAGCGTACGCTGCTCGGCAGGGGAAAACGCCGCTGTTTCGCTATGCAAATTGCGCCGTTTGATAGTCATCTGTAATGCTTCCAGTCGGCGGCGCGGCGCGGGCCTGGGAAGGGGTGAACGGGGCGGGGCAGGGCAGGGTAGAGAGGGGCGGGAAGAAGTGTGGCGGAACGAAGTGCGACGAGACGGGACTGGGTGGGACGGAGTGGGCGGGACGGAGCAGGCGATGAGGCGGGTGACGACGTTTGGGCGGGCGAGGCAAAGCGAGGTGAGAATTGTCGGGCGGGATGAAGTGGGAAAGAACGGAGCGAGGCTGGATGGAGCAAGGCGTGATGGAGTGGGGCGGGACAGAGCGGGAAGAGACGGAGCAAAGAGGAAGGAGAGGAGCGGAGCGGTGCGATTGTGGTGGGAGCGCAGAGAAGGCGGCAAAGGACGACACTGGGCGGAATGGGCCGGACGGAGCGGCGGCCGGAAATACAGTGGGGCGGATCGGAGCGGGATGGGACGGAGCGAGGCGTGACAGATAGGGACGTGACGGAAAAGGGCGGAGCGAGACGGAGCAGGGCGGGACGGAGCAAGGTGTAGCGGGACAAAGCAGCACGAAGCGGGGAGGTGCGAGGCAAAGCGCAGCGGTTTGGGACAGAGCGACACGTGACGGAGTGGTACAGGTTGTACGGGCGGGGCGGGCAGGGCGGAGTGGAGTGGAGCGAGGTGAGACGGGGAGACGAGTGTTTGTGTGGCACGGCGCAGCTGTGATGGTGGCGCTCCTCGCCGTGCGATGTGGAATATCTGGGCACCGCGGGCGGTATTAAACAATTCCTACGACGCGGGGCGGCGTGGCTATGAACCACAAGCAGCCCGCGGACGGCAGCAGCTTCGGTCGCTTGCATTTCAAGCGGCTAAGTAGCAACGGCTGCTCACGGGGCATTAACGAGGTTATTATATTTCCAGTCAGCGATCTTCTGCAGTCTCATCGAAGCCTTCATTACCCCTAAGCCGGATATGACTGCCGTCTATCGACGAGTTGGATCTATCACGAGAGTCGGGCACAGGCGCGGGGCGACGGAGACCACACACGAAAGCTCCCTTCCGTCGTCACCACCGCCTCCCGCCGCCACCGCCGCTAAGTGTTCAGAGGCATGTAACGCGTGCTCCCTTTTGTCTACCGAAGCGTGTTCTGATTTTTATCTTTTTTATTCCTTTTTTTTCTGATCGTGGTGACTTGTGATAACATTTCAACGAGTACAACCTGACGTATGTTGTATTTGCTTGGGGTTGCTGACAGCAGGAAAGGACCGACAGAGTAAGAAGTTTAGAACGTCGTGCAGAGTTGCGAAGTTGTTGAATGGTTCAAGTTGGGGATGTTAGTTGAGGCATGTAAGATGTTGACTTGAATGTCACGACAAAACAAACACTGTAGAAGCAAATGCGTTCGGTCTGGTAAGAAAAAAAACTGCATTAGCAGAATGCTCGACCGTTATTACAACAATAGTGTAGTATTAAATATATCCGCGCATATTTCTAGATTCTCAAATGAATGATTTGACCTCTGAAATGAGAGTATTTAATGCATATTTATCTTCACTCAACTTGTAAAAAATTATCACAACATGCACTTCCTCGTGCACCCGCGAGAACGAGTGTATCTATCTTTGTTCGTCATCACTTCATGGCATTAATCTATTCCATCGTACATGTATTTCATATCTCATACTAACCACCGCCATGCTTTCCATTATTTCTGACATTTTGAATTACTTTTGTTTTTATTTGCTTACTTTTCTCCTCGTAGTGCACTTTACGTTCCTGATATGTTGTATTTATTTTATACCAGACTTTTGTGCTTCTAATTACGCACATTTCTTTCCTCTTATTTCTATGTCTATGAGCAATGTAATTATTAGGCAACTCTTTCATATATTTCTCTTTATCTTTCATTAACTCTGTACCTGATTTCTAGCTCAAAATTTTCCAATTGACTCTTATTTATTATTTAATTAATCAGTTCAATTTTTTCTACAGCAAAATGTTATATAAAATATATGAGTCCAGTTATCAAAATCAACAATTCTCTCAACCTAATCGGTTTCACTAATTTTTATCTTCCTCCCTGGCCATTGATCACAATGGCATTTATTCCAGGGCTCTTGCACCATTCTTCCCCTCCGCGGGGCATCGCCGCTCCCCTTCATTGCCAGCTGCCTCGCGTCCCCGCCCTCTCCACCGACCAGCCCCACCGCCCGCGGCGCGGCCCAGCGCCCGGCAGTTGCCCGCGTTTGAAACCCGATCGACCGAGCGCTCGCCAGCGGCGACGGCGCCGGGGCGGAGCGGGGGCGGACGGACGGCGGGGGCGGTGCGGGGGCGGTGCGGAGGCGAGCGGGGGCGCAGCGGGTGGCGGAGCGGGTGGCGGAGCGGGGAAGAAAGCGGGGCGGAGCGGGCGCGGAGGGGGGTCAGGGGCGGAGCGGGGGCGAAGCGGGGGCGGAGCGGGGAAGGAGTGGGGAGGAATGGAGGCCTGGGGCCGCGACGGAAGACTGGCAGCGGGACGGTGTGGAAGTTGGGGCAGGACTGGTTTTGGTGCGTGAGGGCGGTGGCACGGGAGATGGAGTGAGGTTAGTGAGCGTGGGCGGGGCGGCGGGAAGGTGCGGAAGCAGAGGCGGGGGGCGGGGCGGAGCGACCGCCGAGGTAGGGGGAGGGGGCGGTGGTAGCTAGGGCTGCGCACCGACAGCGCGTACACTGCCTCCCCCCCCCCCCGCCCACCACCCGGTCATCTGTCAACGTCATCGCGGAATATTCGCCCGGAAAGTATGACCGAAACCTCAGGTATCTTAATGACGGGGAGGGCACGTAAATTTATATCGCGGCACTGCCAGGGCGAATACCGCTCGGCTGAATGCGGTTCGCTCGGTAGTCCTGCAGGCAATGCTAGCTGTGGTTTTCCATGCATTTCTCGTTTGGAACGTAGATCATCTGTTCATCTCACTCTACGCATTTATCGATATCCAGAAAACGATAGTTTTCGTCTTACACAGCAATACTACATAAAACACGGCGACGCATTAACAAAACTAGAATCGCGTTGCCGAGGGACTGCTTTTGTTGCGAATGGTTTAGTTAATCAGTTCAATCTACAGGACCACCCTTACGTTCTATAAATTCTGTACTCTTGTTTTAGTTGAAACCAAGATATATCATATTTTGTGAATTGAGCACAAACAGAATACGCAGTTTAAAAAATTTGTCCTTGTTTTGAACCGTTAAACGTATTTATTAACATGTTTGTAACATACATATTCGCAAGTGTTACTTTTTTTGAAACATCACCTGAACTGATACAACGCGTACACAAGAAGTTAAAAATGCTACATTTTTGATATCCCTGCTCTTGATAATCCACCAGCAGCAAAAATGCATTGTAACGATCCAATCCATTTAAAGGGAAGAGCTACCAATGCGCTGAGCTAAGCAATTGACCCGGCTTTAGTCCGACACATGATGGCCCGCTCGTTTGTGGTCGCCCGAGGCTTTCGGCAGGCCCACACGTCGTAGTTGCGCAAGAGGTAAGTTGAGCAGATCGGCCTCGTTGCCGAGTTGAAAAGCTGTTTTGACAGCGGCCCCATTCGCCCCAGGAATTCGTGTTTCCATGCTTCATGTTTAAATGGATTCGATGAGTGACATTCCCTTTGCCAGATTCCCCGACGACAGTTTATCTGCGAACAATGTGTGGAGCAAAAGAAGGTGAAGACCGTCTCTGGAAGGTGCTGAAAGTGAAAGTCCTTGGAGAACACGTTGAAAACACGTTACCATGAGAAAATAGGTACGCACAGTTAAAGAGTTCTTTTAAACGGTTTATTTCAGGTTATTTATCTCCACGAAATATGTTTTTATAGCAGGGAAACCGGAACGTTCTGTGGAAAGCTACCTTCAACACCTGTCGAGAGTTTCTGTGGAACGCCTTCTCTGTCCCAAAGGTGCAAGAGTGAACGCAAGGCGTATCTCGCTTTGATTGTACTGTCCGCAAGGAAAACAGATAAAAGCAAAGCGGGGAGCACGAGAGCGACGAAAAAGAGACGAACGATAGGCGCGGAGCGCTGCGGCCGCGCGCGCGCGCGATGAGAGAAAGAATGAGAGAAGAGGAGAGAAAAAGAAGTCGAGCGCGCGGCGTATGCCTCGCAGAAATCAATCTCCCACAAAGCGCCAGCATTTGTACACATTAGCTCGCTTCAGTTGCGAGTCCTTAGGCAGAGGGTCGGCGCGCAGCGCGTGGCGGTGGGGGACGAGAGGCGGTTGACGCAGAGTGGGTTGGAGGTGTGGGGTGGGAAGGAGAAGGGAAGTGGAAGGAAGGTGGGTGAAGGGCGAGTTGGGGCGGGACCAGAATAGGAACAAGGGATGAGGTTGTGCAGGGGTGTGTGGGCTGTGTCGGGGGCTGTGTCCGGGGCGTGTGTCGGGGGCTGTGTCGGGGCTGTGTCGGGGGCTGTGTCGGGGCGCTGTGTCGGGCGGCTGTGTCGGGGGCTGTCGTCGGGGTGTCGTGTGGGGGCTGGCGGGGCTGGGCGGGGCTGAGGTCGGGGGCTGGAGGCTGCGGGGCTGGGTCGGGGGCTGCGGTCGGGGGGCTGTGGGTTCGGGGGCTGGGTCGGGGCTGGGTTCGGGGACTGGTCGGGGGCTGGGGTCGGGGGCTGGGTCGGGGGGCTGGCGTCGGCGGGCTTGGGTCGGGGGCTGGGTCGGGCTGGGTCGGGGGCTGAGTCGGGGCTGAGTCCGGGGGTGAAGTCGGGGCTGGGTCGGGGGCTGGGCGGGGGCTGGGTCGGGGGCTGCGGGCTTGGCGGGGCTTGGGTCGGGGGCTGGGTCGGGGGCTGGGTCGGGGGGCTGGGTTCGGGGGCTGGGTCCGGGCTGGCGGTGGTCGGGCGGCTGGGTCGGGGGCTGGGTCGGGGGCTGGTCGGGGGCTGGGTCGGGCTGGGTCGGGGGGCTGGGTCAGGGGGCTGGGTCGGCGGGCTGGGTCGGGGCTGGGTGTCGGGGGCTGGGGTCGGGGGCTGGGGTCGGGGGCTGGGTCGGGGGGCTGGAGGTGCGAGGGGCTGCGGTCGGGGGCGGGCTGGGTCGGGGGCTGGTCGGGGCTGGGTCGGGGGCTTGGGTCGGGGGCTGGGTCGGGGGGCTGCGGTCGGGGGCTGAGTCGGCGGGTTGAGTCGGGGGCTGAAGGTCGGGGGCCTGAGTCGGGGGCTGGGTCGGGGCTGGGTCGGCGGCTGGGTCGGGGGCCTGTGGGCGGGAGGCTGGGTCGGGGGCTGCGGTCGGGGGCTGGGTTCGGGGGCTGGGTCGGGGGCTGGGTCGGGGCTGGGTCGGGGCTGGGTCGGGGGCGCGCTGGGTCGGGGGCTGGGTCGGGGCGCTGGCTGGGTCGGGGGCTGGGTCGGGGCTGCGGTCGGGGCTGGTTTGTCGGGGGCTTGGTGGTGGGCTGGTCGGGCGGCGGGGGGGCTTGGGGGGGGGGCTTTGAGATTCTTCAGGCAATTGGTGGTTGTGGCAGTGGGCGGGGGCTGGGTCGGGGCTGGCGTCGGGGCTGGGTCGAGGGGCTGCGGTCGGGGGCTGGTGTCGGGGGCTGAGGGGTGGGTCGCGGGGCTGGGTCTGGGCTGGTGTGGCTGGCTGGAGCGGGGGCCTGGTCGGGGGCTGGGTCGAGGGCTGGGGCGAGGGCTGGTTACGGAAAGCGCGGGCGTGCACGGATGGAGCTTGGGTGGGACCGCCGGGCATGGGCGGGGTTAGAAGGCCGGGCGTGGGGGTGGGGCGAGGGCGAGGGAGGAGGCGAGAGGACAGGCTGGTGCGGGAGCTTTGTGACCGGGGCGGCTACGGTGGGGAAAGGGCGGGCAGGGCGACGTGGAGCTGTGCGGTATGTTGTGGGGCGGGCTCGCTGGGGCGGGTGCGCCGCCGGTGCTCGAGCGGGATCTCATTTATTGACGTCGCGGGGACCCGAGCTGGGGGCAGAGACCGCGCCCCTCCCCTCCCTCGCCTCTGGCATCTCCTCTTCTCGTCTCGTCTCGTCTCGTCTCGTCTCGTCTCGTCTCGTCTCGTCTCGTCTCTCAGGCGAGGAGGCGCACTCACAGGGCCGCCGCAAACTTTGTCACTCGCGCTGCACACCCTCCCTGTCGACACACAGCTCCCGCAGCCAGCGCCGTTTTAACTATTCACTCTCCGGTGAGTCGAACGCACAAGGGATAGCTGTTCTGTAGCTAAATCAGACCACCAGACACATGGTTCCACACTATACCTTTAAAACTCTGAAGGTGTGGCCGTGAATGGACAACTCGTTTTATTGTAACAATGTCAAATGGAATTAAGAAATAACTGATTAATACTTGAAATGCTCTTTCAATAAGTTTCGTTTCAGGTATATTTCAGAAAATGTATCAAGCAAAAAAATTGATCAAACTTACACAAAATATAAATTTTCATTGTCAGAAATATCTCCGAGACGTCACTATCTGATACACTTCTAGGTCTTAAAATGGGTGCCCACACTTCCCACGTCTCTCCTTCAATTCGCCCTACATTGTGGCACCTCATATTCTGGTCCTACAGAATCATGAAACTGGTGAAATATGAAGAATAATTGTAATGAACCTAGAGCAGAAAAGGTTAAGTAAAATCTACCAGTCACATATATTTGAAGATCTTAGTACTTTTCTACATCCTAGGGCTGATTATTACAAGCTGGCGATCATTCCGAAATCAATCGTCCACAATCTTAATTGGTCCGCCAACATAAATCAATAACATGGCATCTGCCTCACTTACGTTATATGATTTATTGAAAATACTTTCGAAGAAAATACTTCCTCGTGCGACACAATCCCGCTCGCCCCCTTGCCGGGTGCGGGTAATAACTGAAAAAGCACTTTGCACAGGGGCGGCCCGCGCATTTCAATCCCTCCGCTAAGCAGAGTGAAATGGCCATTAGTCTCCGGCAGGGGCGTGCTCAGGGCGTGATGAATCGCTCTTTATGCCTGAGCACGGGCGAGCCGCGTGAGCGTGCGCACCAAACACCCGCTGAAGGGGCCGGCAACTGCCAGGACCATCATTAAGTGCAGTGTTGTCAAATTGGGAGTTCATTTCACACAAACGGTCAAAATTTACACTTTTTTGGAGAAATGGAAAAACAATGAACATGGTGACTTTGTGCAAATTAATAAAATTGTTAATATAATGAGTATATATAAAAACATTTCAAAATTATATTTCTAAAATGATTCGTTCTAAAATAACTATTTACATTAAATGTATGAAATAAGCGCGTGATGATTACAATAATACTATTACAATTAAGGTTTAAGAGCATTTCAACTTATAAAGTCACTGACGCCTGTTAAAACGTTAGGATAATGTCACACAATGCACACGATGGAGTTGATAAAAAAATATTAAAACGCTCTTGTGGCACTCCTGTCTCGAAAGGACTTTTGTGTAAGACATACAAAGTTACAAAGGTAAGTAGCTTCCAAAAACTACAAACCTAAGTTTCCACAGCTATTGCCATGGAAACATTGTTTCCCTTGTCCACGTACAACTCACGTACTAAACAGAAATATTTCTGATTTCGACACCATCAGATGTAACTGATTTACATCACTGTTATCAGATGTAAACAGATGCGATATTACCTCTACATCTAAAGGCACCGTTGTTGCCATAATCCTTCTCAAGCCATCTCCCAAATAGTCGCACACTCCTTGTCTGAGACTCGTCGGATTATTACGCTCTGCGCCACCGAGGGAAAAATCACAAACGAGGTCATCGTACACAAAAGAAACCCACGCGACCCCGTTTCCCCGCGAGGGAAGAGATCCACCGCTCGCGCGGGGACTGGAGCGGAAGTAGAAACAGCGAGAAAAGGACGAGGACGAGAAAGAGACAATGATGGTGATGGTGGTGGTGGTGGTAGTGGTAGTGGTAGAGGTATTAGTGGCAGTGGTGACGGTGGTGGCCAGTGCCAGTAATAAGCGGCTGCGTGGCAGCTAATGAAAGGGAAAGCTGCCTGTCGTGGGTACAAAGACCGTTGAACCGGCAGCGCCGCAACGGCGCTGTATGGGCTGCGAAGACGGGGAAGGTGAGGGTCTATGTGGTGGCCAAGGAAGCGGTAGGAAGAAATGGGGTGCGTAGGGCAGCGACGAGATGCGGTGGGTGAATAGCCGTGGAGGGCGGCGGAGTGCGGTTGGAGAGCTGGCGGAGTGTTGGCGGAGTGTGGCGCGAGTTGTGGCGGGTGTGGCCGAGTCGTGCGCCGGAGCTGTGGCGGAGTTGTGGCGGAGTTGGCGGAAGTGGCAACAGTGGGCGGCAGCTGTGCGAGGGCCGGAGTAAGTGTGGCGGAGTGTGGCGGGAGTGGTGGCGGAATGTGCGAGTGGCGGAGTGTGGGCGCAGGTGCCGGAGGATGGGGCGTGCGGTGGGGGCGGCCCGTAGAGTGAGCGGACGGGAGGGGCGGGGAGGGGCGGCGGTGCGGCGGCTGAGGAGTGGCGAAGGCCGCCAACAGACGAGGCCCGGTAAAGAGGGAAGCGGAAATCGGAAAGATGACGCAATGGCAGCGGGAGCGTTGCGCTGAATCCGGCGCAAAGGAACGCGTCTCATGTGCTTCCATGGGATAACAGCAAAGGGAATCAGATTGACAATATAACAGAAAAAAATCGCAATGAAATTCCGCTGTCTGAAACTAATTGCGAGCAGAGGAAGACATCTACGGTTGAGAGAAGAGTATCAAGAAAGAAACAATGACAAGAGCTCGAACTATGTGTAAAATAACAGTTCGAAAACAAATAAATACACGACATAAACGTAAGGAGTATTAGCAGAAAACGTAATAATTACTGTATGTGTGTAGGTGAATGAAAATCTTGAGTTATTGAGGATTGATTAGGGGACATTCTAGAGACGTTTCATTAATACTCAACGAGAAAATCAATTTCATTATTTTTAAACTCTAAAAATGAGACTTCAATCTTGATAGTGACCACGGGCACAAAATAAACGTCGCTCTATTACTACCGCCTTTTATAACAACGAAGAATGAAGTCAGTAATAGAGGAATAAACGACAATATGTTGGTACTCAACAGAACACAATGAAAAAGAAATATAATCATGTTACAGTTACATGAACACCTATCAAAGGAAAAACAAACCTAAAAAATTCTTACTCAAAAGTTGGACGTTTATTTTGCGAGTAAAATAGCAAGTGTGTCAAATAGATTATACTGGCAATGCGTTTTTATCGTGAGAGAGAGAGAGAGTGTAAATCGTCAATATTTTCTTGCACTCATTGATTACAAGTAAATCTCGAAAATTGGACGTTTTAAACATTGTTTAGGTACTCGATGTCCTAATTTCAGAATACGTAAAGGTCTCAATTACAAACATTATGAACAAGATGGATAGCTGTCCTACACGGAGTTCAGAAACGGTAAATTTGTCAACAATGTAATTATCCGCTTTGCCAACTGACAGAACATTTAATTTAAAATCACTATGTTTTGTGCTCGAGCGAACAGAACGATTAATTAATCTTTAGAGATACGATCCATCATACTTTGAGTCTGAAGTAGCGAAAATTTAAAAACTCTTCCAAAGCCAAGGAGAAAGATCTTTGCCATAACATTGATATTGAAATGGATTTGAGGGAACAAAATTCAGAGTGAATATTTGTAGAAAACCTTTATACTGTACAATGCCCGCTTCCCACCGCAAGTAATCAGAGGAGGTATCCGGGTTTTATACTCTTCAAATCTGCTCTCCAGAAAAGTTTAGTCCACCACATTCTCCATTTTCTTTATGAGATCTTGAACTACTGCATGAGCGAGCCGACATGTTTTCACATTTCACATCATTTCGGTTGTACATTCGTTCCCGTGGCATTCTGCTATTCCTTACTCCGCCTGAAATCGGTTCCTTCCAGGAACCCCCGGCGCGTTATGGCGTGCGCAAGCGTGAACGCCACGCGTGTCTAAAGAGGCGTGAAGTGCAGCATAGGATAGCCGTCCAAAATCCCTCCGCCGCGCCGCCGCCGCCGCCTAACACACCGCTGCGGGGGCTTCCTAAATCGAGCTTTCTCGAGTACGAAACGACCGCGAAAATAGTGCGACCGTCTATTTCGGGTGCGGCCCGCCCTCCCGCCAGCCCGCCAGCTCGCCTGCTCGCCTCGGCGAGGCGAGGCGTACCGTGGCGGGGCGGGGCGAGGCGCGCGGGCCACGGCAAAGCGTGAAAGAGGAGCGGTGCCGATCGAAGTTTTCAGGGCGAATGGTGGAAACGGAAGTGGGCGCGGGGGGGTTTGGTGATGGTGACTGGTAGTGATGGTGGCGGTGGTGGCATTTAAGGCAGGAATGACGGTGGGGGAAGCTGTGTGTTGGTCGAAGCAACGATGGCTGCGGATGTGGTTGTGATGGTGCTGGTTGTATTGATGTGGTAGTGGTAGTTGTACTGATTGAAGTGGTAATGGAGGTAAAAGTGATTGTAGTGGAAGTGGTGGTTATGGTGGCGGTGGTGGCCGTGGCGGTGGCGGTGGCGGTGGTGCTGGCGGTGGTGCCGGCGGTGGCGATTCGCAGGCGCAGACACGGGCGCAACCAGTGTAGAGAGCCGATGCTGGCGGCGGCGGTGACGTTACGGAGCAGCAGAGGGGTGTGGCATAGGCGGCAGCGTGGATGGGAAAGAGAACAGGAAGAAGGCAACAGGAAGAGGCAACGAGGGTGAAGGTGGGGGTGGAGACTATGGCAGGGGTAACAGCATGAGGCGTGGGAAAGCTCGGGCAGAAAAGCGACAATTCTGAGCGTGGTGGTGGTGGTAGAGGAGGGAATTGGACAGCGTGAATATGTAGCTACAGAGTTAGGAGTCTCCGGCTGGGTAAAAATATGACAAGAAAGATGCTAAGAAAAGGAATGGATCGAAATATGTGTGAACTACAAACACCACGCTGTTTTATTTGAACAAGGATATTTCGGCGATATATTTTTCAGATGCCTCGTATTTTTAGAAATGTAAGATTTTAAGAAGGTAAACAGTACAGTTTATATTGGCAGGTCAGTAACCGAGGAAAATATTCCTTTCCATCTGATCAATCCCATGGTAAACAAAATGAGTCTAAGCAGGAATTTCGTAATCACGTAGATACTATTTCTTTCTCTGCGTGAATTCCTCTACAGGTATATCATTTCATTCATTATTTACCAAATATCAATATCAATTAGAGAAGTTTATTAAAATTGGCCAAGCTCTATGCTCAGCCTTATATAAATAGAGCGATAAACTATTTGCTGGAAAGGAAATCATTACAATTATTGATTTTATTGGAAATTAAATAGAAGGAATTCTTACAAATTAAGAGACTTTTGAATGAATCATTATGAAAACTTTGATGAAATAGACTCTTAAATCTTTAGAACCGTAAAACTTTTTAGAACTCCCTTAAAACATTCGCAAATTAATGAATATTATATTCCTCCCTTTATGGTTACTGACATGCCACTTTTTATAGAATTTTTTCAACGTATTATCAACTGATTTTCCGCGAGAACTTTGTCCGTCAAGCGCAAGTTCAGTTCTATTGTTTATGAGTGCGCAGAAAATAAACGTTATCAAGCATTGACATGACACAAAACACGAACTGCTGACTTCCTCGGCAGCCTGGTGGCCACAAAGGAGCAACTAGCCAAGACCTGCACAGGCAGCCTCGGCCGTGGAGGTGATAGCATCGGCCATTACGAGGAAGAGGCGGGACCGACGATGGCGGCGGAGGTGGCGGCGGTGGCGACCGCCCTGATGAGACTATACCGGAGGTCTTTTTTACCCGCCGGACACATTGCTTGTAATTACAGCACCGAAAAAAATCTATGATTTTATCTGTTTCTTGCATTGACACGTGCGTAATAGGGTCTCTCACCTTTCCCAACACGATTTTGCTTTCTGGAAACCCGAATATTAAGCTCAGATTATAATATAATCACTACGTTCAAACGATCTCTGATAATTCTGCACTTCTTATACATTTAAGGCACAGGTAAAAAATGAATTTCAGGATGCCCAGAGCTATTCTGTTAGCTAAGTATAAAGTAGTACTCTTAAAATACGAATAAAATTAGAAGGTAACTGACAGTTCATGGTCAAAAGGTAGCGCCGTAACCAATGTAACAGCCAATGAGAAGCTTCAGCATTTAAGCGTCGTTGTCACCGCCTTAAGTTACACAACAAATTAATCGCTTACTCCGAAATATTGTAGTTATTCAACTGAGCGGAATTACAAGTGTCGAGAGTGAGATTAATTATATGTAAGTGGGTTGGTTGCGTGAGTGGGAATTGTAAGTAGCGTGTGCTGTTAGGTTTTATTATTGTTGTTAATCGGATATCGTTATGAGGTGTTATGATATCGTTTTGTGATCTCCCTCCACACACAATTGTCAACTACCTTCTAATTTAATGTAGACCCTTTATACAGGTGTATTGCAAAGCAAGAGAAGAGAAATCTTCTCAGATCTAAGTTAACTTTCTAAATATGATATCACCATACTATTCAATTAACTCAGATCTACAATAATGGCCATGTTTAATACTAATTTAATTCAACGTTTGGCCGCCATTCTGCACTACGAGTACATTATCTAGGTAAGTCTAAACCCGCGAAAGCGTTTAGGAATTGTCGTGCTCTGATTTACGTCGTCTGCCTCTTGTGGTCCCATGAACAATAAATTCAGTGGTTTCCTAAAATATTTTGAATCGAGTTCCTCCGCGTAGGTCGAATAGAGCGCCGAGAAATTAATTTAGGATTCCAGGAATGAGATTCGCGTCGGAGATGGTTAGAGCGGTGTTCTTTTCTTCGAGGAAATGTCGGCGCATGCCCACAGCAAGAAATGTTTTATCTCCACCAGAATTGCAGGGAAGACTAATTGGGGAAGATCATTAAAACTTCTCTTTAATACTCCTCGATACTGTAGTTAAAGGGCGGAATGTGGCGGAGTAATTTGTCTTGTCTGATGTTCACAACGATTCGGGACAAAGCGGAACAACTCTCGCCAAGTGACAAAAGCAGACATCCGTTTCTAAATCTGGGGACCCCTGGGGCGGTTGGAGACTACAGTTAAACTAGTGATGCTACAACATGAAACAGACTCTCTCGCATTTGGTGCAACAGTTATACAAAATTATATTAATTATTACACAGCTCTATTATTTCCACATTTCATGTGCAAATCAGTAAACAAACTTGGAGAGCGCAGAGCAGTGGGCTTTCACTTCTGAAATCTCTGAGTACGAACTTTGACATCTCTGCGTGAAATTAGACTTTAAACAAAAGCATTCTTCTCGATAATTATTTAATACTTTCCCCATAACGTAACGGTGAAAAACCTAATCTGAGTAAATCCGGAATTAATGTGTTGATGTTCATATTATTCATAATGGTTGGATAAAGTACGAAGTCCTACCTATTCCAAATCATTCTTCGGACTTGTCATGACGACAAATTGACAAAAATGTGCAGTTGAGGTATAAACATAATTTGTATAATTAGAACAATTTTAGAACTAAAACAACTTTAAAAATTCAGATGAGACGTCAATATTTCTCTTCAAGAGACTACGAATAACGCATTGAACACCGACTTTACTTTCTCGTATACGCTCAACTTACTCTCATGTTTTTTTCGACGGAACTTGTATTACTTTTTGTTGATTTCACTTCAATGTTTTGTAAGCTTCTCTCTGGAAGTATGTGGCTATAAGGTCTTGTCCTCTCACCCCTTTAAAATTCCGAACAATGCGAAGTAAGAAAACAACCATATTTCGTTCGTTGCGTCCGTCACGATGTTCAAATCCACACACGCAGAACAGTACGGCGCTAAGGCAGCGGTTACGATGGAGTCGCCGGCAGAAATGGTGCTGGCGGCGGCGGCCTTGTTGAAGTTGCAGACCGTGGTGAGAGAGATGAAAGCGGTGGCGGCGGCGGATGCGGTAGCGACAGGAAAAGGAGGAGGCAGAGGAAAATTATCGGCGAAGGCAGAAGCGATAGCGTGGACGAAGGCAGAAGCCGTAAGGCATAAGAAGCATCAGAGGATAATGCAGTGGCGGCAACGAGAATGAAAGGAGGACGAGTAAGAGGCGGAGGCAGCAGAGGACGATGCGGCAGCGGCAGCCACAAAGAAAATAGGAGGACAAGGAGGAAGTAGAGGAAGATGAGAGAGGAAGGGAGAAGCGATGGCGTTTGCGAAGAGGGAGGTGGTAAGACATAAGAAGCGGGGGCAGCAGAAGAAGATGGGGTGGTAGTGGTGGTGGTGGTGGTTGCGGCGGCGGCGGCAGCAGATGTGAACGGCGCGAAGGAGGAGGAAGGCGAAGAGGAAGTGGCGTTGGAGGCGACGGAGGAAGCAACGGCGGAGCGGAGTGGGAGGCGCACGCAAGCCAGAGACGAATGGCCGCGGCATTAGGCCTCATAAAGAAGATGGACTACGTCTTCACCCAGAAACCGTGCCGCGAAAGCCGTGCAAAGACAGTCACTACGCAAATTGATGCGTTCAGTAGAGCTAATCGAGTAGTTAAACTCTTTTGTTAAAAAAAGCTGCCTAAACCAATAGGCCTGCCAGGATTCAGTCAACAAAACGTATAATTAGGGACCTGTCAGTATATTATAGCACTGGCAAACTATTGTATTTACTCATCAATCATCACAAAATATGAGTCAATTGTTTCAGCTCCGATACATTTGCATACCTATTAGTTTTGGCCACACATAACACAACTCATCCCGAACATATTAATGATAAGATTTTCACACAGCACTTGCAAACTGTATTGTTTTAACTATCCCCCACGAATGTAAAAATTCTTGTTTTCATGGCAGAATGTATGCCTGAAAACCTGTTTTGGCAACATATCGAACATTATGAATCTAATAGGCCAGCACCCACTCGTTAGCACGAGTCAATCCCATTGCAACGTTTTATTGACACATTCACATCGACCTCTGGTCCTATGTAGCATGGAACCGCGAAAACCTCATAGATTAACAACACAATATAGTTTATATCAGAAAAAATAATTGGTATTTTTAGGAAGGGGAAGACCCTGATTTTGTATCACATGCTTCCCTGTGCTCCGATTAAAGATCGCACTGAGTTGGGATGTTTCGCTCACCGGATTTCAACGAGTATGCAGCTCCGTCTACTCTTTTCGCTGTCTTCTGTATCCGTATTTTTTTTTGTCAATTTTAAACATTTTCTCTGGAAGAAAAAAGAAGCATCACTGGTTGCCAAAAGAGACCATACTACAAACTTAACCTCAGTCGCGACATAATACGTTATTTCCACCATCACCTACATTTTCCCACGACTCCCACAAGCCCTTCGCAGGTTTTTGTTTCCGAAACGCATTCAAACACCGGGATAATTCCTCGTGATCTGCGCGCAAATGGCAGCGGCAGCCGCCCTCCGGGCGCTCGCAGTTTGTCAGGCTTTTTGTTTGGCGTCGCTAATGCAACGCAGCACCAGCCACACGGCCGGTATTCCTCCGCCGATAGACGCGTGCGGACGCGTCCCTGTATTGTCCCCCCCACCACCACCACCACCTCCCGAAGCAGTGCATTATTATCCGCGCTTTCACTGGCGCACGCGCACGCACGCAGCTCCGCACGCGGTTAAGCCTTTCATTTGTTTTAGTTGTTTGATGAAAACGGACAGTTTATCTCCCAATGAATTTAATAGTCGGCACGAAATAGTTTTTTTTTTTTTTTCACTTCTATAGCGATGTATTGGCTACTGCAGTGTTCACGTGGGAATCGCATTGAATGTGAGTGTTTAAAAATGTGCGTAATTCCACGATTAGATTTGCAGCAGACAGGAAGTCCTCGTTTTGTAGGTTGGAGTCTTAAAGTCACACTGAAGTTTTATGAAAAAACACCAATTTTTTTTATTGTTGTTGTTAAAAAAGCCGACCGTCACTAGATTTCAATAATTGTCAGGAATATGTTTTTATAGCACTGTGCCGATCGTGATCACTGTGACGATCGTGATCACATTTAAATAAGATAGAGTGTTGTGTTATAAAAATTTTTAACCACTATTAGCTTCATAGAAGGCGAGCAATCCCATCGACGTTTAGACTCTTCACCGAACTTTCTTAATATCACTTATTAACGTTCATTATGAAAACTGTGAAGCAAATAATCGATTAACTACAATATTTCTGCTAATCTAATAACATCAATTGTTTGTAAATACACAATGAAGCTAAACATTTATGCAATTTCATACCACTGTCAAAATATTCTAGAAGTTACATTAAAGCTAAATCCTAGAATTTGCTTCATTGCATTTGGAGACAGCAGGACAATCTTTCCAGTTTGCATTACGAGTGGCAATCTTGTGGAAGCCACACTAACAAGCTTTTGATCGACTAGTAAGAAATTACAAAGCAAATACGTTCCACACGTTTCACATTGATCCGCTTTCTACAAGTAATCTTCTTTACACGCCACATGACTTTGTTATCGAACCGCAATTCCATCAACGACGTTAAGCATCTATGAATTCTTCCCTTTAGAAATCCGAATGGCATTCTAATCACCCGCCATCACAACACGCAGCGATTAATTTCACGCGAGGAAGCTTTCGCGCGCCCAAAATAAGCTTGGTCATGCTCAGAAACAGTCTGCCACTTTCTCTTTCTACGACGCGACCACCGTTCGAAAAATAAAGAAGAAACACGCGGACTACGAAAGTTCAAGACTCTTAAATGATGCAACTGTCAGACGGTGCTGACAGGAGACATGAGGAATTTGTCAACCCGGGGATTTACACTTGGAGCATTCTTTCTTCTGCTCCTCTCGTCAGACGCGCTCCGGTCGCCCCGTTTTCTTTTTCCTTCCCCACTTTCGTCACGAGCCCCTCGTTTCCTGCATTCCGCATTCCTTTCACCGACGGCTCTTCCGCGACGCCTCCCATCCATTAACCAGTGGCACAGACGGGACAAAACGCACACGCAATGACGCCAGTCAGGTAAAAAGACGGAGAAAGAAGAAGAGAGGCGGCGAGAAAACGCTACAAGGCACGGCGCGGTCCGCGCGCGATGTATAGGTTCGACCTTCTCCCTTGTAGAGGCAGCAATCGATTAGAATCGATCCGACCCGCCCACCGGAAGCGAGAATAAAAAGAGAGAAACAGACGAGCCGTCTCTCTTGGGTGACTCTCAGAAGCAAGCACGCGAGGATATTGAGGAGCTTGGATACGAGTAAGACTCCAATATCTTTCACTTCTAACAAAACCTTCGAGAAAATTTCTTTAACACACAAAAATTTGTTAAAATATTTGGATTACTTTCTCGAAGTGTTCTGTTCATCTAAGTTATGGATCCAAGGCTTAACATAATGTGATTTTAAAATGCTTTCATTGTTTTCTGAAAAAAGAAGATTTAAGCGAACAATATTCTTGGAGGATTTCCTTCTTTTAAATGACTACAACTTCATGCATACATATTTGAATGAAGGTATTCCACAACATTCGTTTTTGAGGTGAAGTTTCTAACCAATAATACATCGTGCATTCTCTATAAAAATTGTTATTTCAAGGCAAAGCGAATGATAAAGGACGTCAATGACGTGCGAGTTAAAAATAATCCTGGTTTTATTTTCTATCTTGCAGAGAATATCGAGTTGACAAATTTGACAAAATTTCCACATTGATTTATCTCAAAACGTAGTGTTTGGTGAGTTTTGCGTATACACGAACGAACAAGGAGAAACAAATTAGTTAAAAAAAAAAACACCATTGCCCGCGTCTTTCGCATGGCCATTGCAGTGCTCCACGCCCAGATGGATATCTCCGCACGAGGACGGGAGGACAGCCGCCACAAAGAGCGCGACCTCGCACGCCGCCGTCCTAACCCGTCCCGTCCCGTCCCGTCCCCTCCCCGTCCCCGACCCAGCTCCGCCCCCGCGTAGCGGAATCCTACAAGCTGTCCGTTCCTTTTATATGGACCGCGCGCGCGGGGCAAGGGTTGACCAAAAACGGCTTCACGGGCCCGAGTCTTCTTCTGCAAGAAGATTAAGAGCCAAAGGTCAAACGAATGCCGGGGATGAGCCGGTGGATACGGCTTCAGAACAATCGGAAGCGCGGAATGTCAAATGTCAAGAAACGAGAAGATTCGATTGTATCTCTCTGCGCGCCGCCTTGCTCCGACTTCCAACTGACCTTTCGTTTTGACGTATAAAGAAACTTACCCCATTCAAGCGTCGATTTCGAAGAAAAATCGTTTAAGAGTGTTTATTGTGAGGCACAATATTGAAGGTGTTCGATAAATTATGACAGACATTTCTCTGAGAATCTTCTCAGACAACATTTTATCAATACTTACTTTACATTGAAACACTATTTTTAGAACAGTATTAAAAGCTTTCATTACGTACACTTCAATTTCAAAATATTACATGGTTTGAATGACCGAACACATGTACATGAAGTATTCATGTTGCGCCCAAAATAAACACGGGTATCGGCAAACAAAATAACAAAAAAAATTAAAATTAATTACGAATGTCGATGAATATAACAGTGACATATATAAAAGAAGAAACTGGACTTTGTGAAACATTACAAAAGATATTCACTGCAGTTCATACAGTAAGATGTCATGACATTACCGCCACATATGGAAAACGTTTAACCGCACGCTCACGCAGCTGCGTCACTATTTGTACAGCCCTGCGCGCAAGGGCGCACGCCTCTGAGACAGCACGGGGGAGGGGGTGGGGTAAAGGAACGGCCCGTGGAGGAGGAGGAGGCCTAAAATATTGAAAAACATTCATAAGACGGGAGAAGGCGGGTATTTTATGCGAGTCGTATAATACGTTCATAAAACCACACATTAAACGGAAGGAGACGAACCAAATCCGTCCGGTTTGGAACCCCCGCAGCGGCTGCACCCCGCGCTCGTCTGAGAGAGCGGGGAGAGAGCGAAAGAGAGCAGAGAGCGCGCGAGCGGGGTCGTCGCCGAGCGGCGTTTAGCGGCAAATAGGGAGAGCGAGGGTACTCTCTTAAGGGCCGCGATAGAGTCATTTATCAAGAGGCTACTGCGGGAAATAAACAAGGAAAAGATGCTTCCCAACACTCTTAACGCCAGCAAATGGCCCCTTTTTGGCAAAGGAAATTTATCGAAGACGAACACCCAACTTCTTTGACGCTGCTTTCTGCTCCATCGCGCGAAGAGAAGCTAAGGGTTTTTAATCTTTATCGTTGATTTAATGATCATGGCCGTACTTTGGCTCCACGCACAAATTTATTATTTTTGAAGGATTAGGCGCTTGGATGAAGTATTCGGGTATATAATGAGACACGCCAAATTCAAAATAAAAAAAATAAAAATTAAAAACGAGACGGCGGGAAAAAAAGAGATCGAGGGGGAAAATGTTCATGCATGAAACGAACAAATTTATTACGATCGATTCATTAAGGATACATACAATTCCGAACGCTTCTCACGGCGGTAAACGCTCCCGTCACGACAATCTGTGCGAGGGGTCCAAAGTCAGGCAAAGTGAAGAGGAGAGACGAGAACACAACGGTGAGGACGGGAGGAAAGTGAGCGGAGAGGGAGGGGGGAGGGGGGGGGAGAAATACGAGCCGCTCGCTCGGGTCGCAAATTGATCGCCCGTTCCTTCTCAGCGAGCGACATGATGAATCCATTTACAAGCCTCTCAACACAAAATGTTGAGCCTATTTCTGTAAACGAGGCCCCAGTCGAAGAGGCTCCGACGGCGATAGAAGGGGAAGGCAGCGGCGGAGGGAGAGAAAAGACGGTGGGAGGGAACGAAGGAGAGGGATTGAGCGGAGGTGTCGGATCGTAAAATGTCTGGTGAGAGGTTATCAGCCGATCCTGCCGAATGCCGAGACAGGAAGAGATTTCGTTACGAAACCAAAAAGCTTTCTGCACGAACCTTGGAAGTATTCAATGAACAATTCAGCTCCAATAGGCCCACTTCAAAGCGGGTCTGAAAACAAACACGACGCCCAACAACCAAGAAACATCCCGGAATCCTTTTGTGGGAAAGAAATGAACTCGCCACACATATTACCATACGTGATAAAAGAACCGCTCAAGTCATGAGAACGAGTCTTCACGTTAAGAAGCATGTAATTATCGTTTCCGAAAGTAACTTGTTTACATAATCAATTTCATGAAGAAAATGTTGGCATAATTTCCATTGGAGTAACGCCAAGACGCCCACAGGACGTCAGTTCAGGATAACATATTCGACAAATATATGACATAAACGCTCGTATAGATTTGTCAAAAATCATAACACGATATTGTAAAGTAAGAAACATTGGGATGACTTGTTGATAAAACCATAAAAAATACACTTTATTCGCGGTTATCAAAATATGGAAAGCGAACCTATATCTTGATGATCTCTCCCAACCGCGAGTTTACCAACTACATAAAAGTCCCCCATCTGCAAATGCATTACTCAAAGACCGCCACCTACACCTCACCGCTCCTCACCTCGCCACGCCTCGCCCTCGCCAACAGCACGGCGTCGCTCCAACTCCCTCGCTCTCCCTTTCCTCCCCTCCTTCCTCCGCCTCTCCTGGCGCACCCCTCCGCCGCCGTCCCATGTATTATGTATCAGCACAAAGAGAATGCAAATATATTCGTCGAGGGGAATGAAGGAAGGCCGCGCACGCCAGCCGACATTTTTAGCGGCGCTCCGTGACGGCGGCGGCAGTAGTGGCAGCAGCGGTTAGGGCGGCAGTGGGGGTGGTAAGAGCAATGGTTGTAGGAGAGGCAGTGCCAGGTTCGACGTTTATTTTGTTAGCGGTGGTGTTGGTCTTGATGGCGCTGATGGTAGTGACGGTGATGGTGGTGACGGTGATGGTAGTGACGGTGATGGTAGTGACGGTGATGGTAGTGACGGTGATGGTAGTGACGGTGATGGTAGTGACGGTGGTAGAGGTGGTGATAGTGATGATGGTGGTGGTAGAAGTGGTGATAGTGATGATGGTGGTGATGGGAGCGATTGGGGAATACGTCTCCTGCCGCCCTAACACGTTATACAGTGAACTCGTGGGGTCGCGTGGCGACTAAAGTATCGACAAGCACCTGTGACAAGAGTTTGAGTTTCGCAGGTAGAAGGACAACGCGGATTTGTACCTCTCTGAAGGTAGACATTTGGAAACTATGGCAGTAATATTGGCCTTGGCTGAGTACCAAACTGAACACTAAAATAAAGTGAAGGGCATCTCCTGCGCGATCAGATTGTGGAAAATTGACAAAGGTTTGTGGAGGACGATTGCGGGATGCAGTCTGAAAACTTTGAAAGGACCATCGGTTCGTTTGAGATGTGGATTTACCATTGAATCTCCTCCTCTATTGAATTCTGGTAATTATCAAAACGGAACAGCTATTGTGCAGTTGTGCTGTGTGCAGTCAGGTTGTTGTGCCGTGAGACTGTTGTGCTGTGTGCTATCAGGCTGTTGTGCTCTGATGTGTGCTATCCGGCTCTTGTGTAGTTTAGGCTATCCGGGACGAGCCGCATCACAGACATATCGGTAACGCGGATCGTCCCGGATAGCCTAGACAACACAAACTCTGGCCGCGGAAGCCCACGCAACCATATCAGGCTCTTGTGCTGTACACTGTCAGGCTGTTGTGCTGTGTGCTGTCAGGCTGTAGTGTAGTGCTGTGTGCAGTTGCGCTGTCGAGTGAGCACGCATGCCGCCGCCCACGCGGGCTTGCGCGCCTGTCGCCGCCTACCAGACATATTTATGTCCCCTCGACAAGCTCGGAATAATGAATGGCTTTCGCTGCTGTCTCTAATCGACACCGAGATATCTAATGGAATTAAATTGTATAATATCCCTGCGAGGGAAACGACTGGTGCCGAGCGAGTGGGCTGGAGAGAAGTGGGTGTAATAGTGCGGGGCTGGTATACGCGAGAACCGAAGCTCTCTAGAATACAAGGATTGGGTTGCTACTAAGAGACGGGCGTGTCGCCGGTAGATGAAGTGAGAAGAACAAGTTGAGAAGAGAGAAGTCGAGAAGATGTGTGAGGGGGGGAGAAAAGGGAGAACGAGTGAGAGGGAAAGACGAGAAAGGGTATGGGAGGATGATTTTACGACCAACGAAAGAGGAGGGTATTAATAGAAGACGACCCTGAAGAAATGAGATATATTAAGATGGCCACAGTGACAGCAGAGTTAAAACGAAAGGGAGGTATGTGAAAATCTATACAGCCGAGAGCATAAGAGGTCAGGTTGTTACGACTGCGGTGAAGTCTAAGTCGCAAGGCAAGAAATCGACAGCCAGCACTAGAGTGAAAGTCCTGGGAACAAATTCGAAGCTACTAATCATGAAATACAGGACACAGAACAAGAGACAATGAACCAAATACTAGGACTAGAGGCTAGAAGCCAAGTGGTGTAAGGGTAATCGTCAAAGAACAAGAGCTAAAAATGCTATAATTCAGGGGCCAAAGACCAACGAAGAAGGGGTAAGGGGTAGAGTAAGTAAAAGAAGAAGGGAATAAAGTGAAGAGTCAAGAGCCAGCGATCGGAGATAAGAGGGAAGATATATAAGGAGCAAGATTAGATGCCAAGAACCAGGAACATGGAAATCAAGGGTCAGGATCAATGTGGCCAAGTGTCGGGACCACAGGGGCCGAGGGTCAGAATCAAGGAGCCTAGGGCCAGGATCAAGGGGCCGAGGGCGAGAATCAAGGGGCCGAGGGCCAGGATCAACGGTCCATAAGTTAGGATCAAGGGGCCAAGGGTAAGGATCAAAGGGTCAAAGGCGACTAACAGGTGCTAAAGGCCAAGGAAGAGTAAATCCCACACCGCAAGGGTCAGTGCCAGGGCGCAAAGTTCTGTGGGTGGCTTGACAAGTCGTGAGCTCCTCCCGTGGGCGCGTGGGCGTGAGCGAGGCGCTGTTGCGCGCCGTCGCGGGCCGAGAGCCTCGCCGAACCGCCCGCCTTGTTGAAAGAGCCGCCGCGCCTCCTTAATGATACCCCGCGGTGCGCCTCACTGTAAACACGCGCCTGGCCGCGCTGCGCCGCGCCGCAATGCTTGCAGCGGAAAGGAAGGGGGTGCGGGGTCCAGGAATGGACTCGCGAGAGAAAGCACCCAAGTGTCACGTGAGACATCCGACAAGCCTTCTTCATCTGATAGTCAGCACATCACTCAGATCTTTTGTTGTCATGGTCTACTTTCTCTTGACGTGCCTCTAGAAGTCGCATCGTGCAACTACTAGAACCCAGGATGCGCAATGAATGTCTTTGTATAATTTCAGTTCTTCTACGAAGAGCGAGAGCGCGCGCGGGCGGGCGAACGACGAGCAGCGAGCGAGAAGGAGCGAGAAGAGAGCCAAGAGCAACAGAGAGCGAACAAGAGAGCGAGAGAGAGAGAAAGAGAGAGAGAGAAAGAGAGAGAGAGAGAGAGAGAGAGAGAGACGGAGGGAGGCAGAGATATACGACGTTGGAAATGCCATTTCCCAAGCTGGTGAGCAATGGAAAATCATAGATATTTAAATTGCTGTTAAGTGTCCTGACCTCCGGAGATGTACCTTGCAAGCAAAGTGGTGTTACTTTTAACCTACCATAAATCACTTTGTTAGCACCTGCTGTATAAATTTTGGAAGAGAGTTTCTTTGTTGTAATTGGGCAATAACGAAGCGTTAAAGTTCGCAGTATTTTTTATTTCGGCGTAAGTGATTAACAACAATCATTCATATTATTCTGGAAAAAATATTTTATTCCACATTTGTTTCTTTCTTATGAGGTCACTTTAAAGACAGAATGCTCATTAAGCAGCACAATGAAACTCAAACAAGTCGTTCCCCCTTGCTACTAATTTTCCGATTCCCGCTCAAACGAATGAATATTCATGACAGTTTCCGTATGATAAATGCGGCGTTCCCATTTTAACGCACTAAAAGTCAGTCCTCTCGCCGTCCCATATATCTTCGCGAGTCCCGGTAATCAAAAAGAACGGACATACATTCTCTCGTTGAAGATTGGCATCAATCAGCAGGAGAGAAAGCAGCACAAATGCCAGGAAGGGCACCGCTAAACGTTTTAATTAGACGTGTCGTTTCCCCTCCTCGGCCAATTAGCGATGCGTTATCAAGCATACAACGCCGGTATCTCGGTTGGAAGTAAAGCTATCCGTTTCCTCTGTGAGAAATCCGCTGAGGAGTCAAGACCGCGAAGAATGTCTTTGGCGTCGTAAATAACGCCGTATGTCCTCCGTGAGCTGGAACGACACCGTACAGAGACTTTCGACCCCACAACGTTCGTGTCTCACTGCCATAAACTACACTTTGCGCTTTGACTTGGGAACGAGCATCTCTAACCGAAACCTTTTCCGGATTATTCGTCTCGTTCTCTTTTATTCACTCGACAAAGCATTTCGTGGCTGCAACCAGCTACTGTTTTCTCCGGCGTGTAATAATACACGATATCTCTCTACCTCTCTCTCAACCCCCCCCTCTCTCTCTCTCTCTCAAGCCCTCTCTTTCAAGCCCTCTCTTTCAAGCCCTCTCTTTCAAGCCCTCTCTTTCAACTTCTCTCTCTCTGTCTGTCTGTCTGTCTGTCTGTCTGTCTCTCTCTCTCTCCTCTTTACCTCTCTCTCTTCCTCCGGCGTTTACGAGGTAGGTCGTGCCCGTCTTTCTTCCGCACACTTTTCTCATCTTGAATGTAACTGTTGATTACGGAGATATGTGTTTAATTCCTTCCGCGTCTCATTTCATCTTTTTTTACGCCCGCCGCTAGTGCAGTGCGCGAACGCGACGCATTAATTAAAAATCTTCCACTTCCGGGCGAGATAAACAAGTCACAGAAATAGAGCGCGAGCAGCAGCCTTGTGGGGGCGGCGGGACGGAAACAAACGAGACAGAACAGAATTTTAACCAGAGAGAAGATGTGGAAGAGCAAGGCGTTGCAGTAGAGAAAGACACTGCAGCCGCAGACACAGCGGTGGTGCACGAAGGAAATTAGCAGGGTGAGAGGAACACGAATGTAAAAAAAAAAGCCAATAACTAATTCAACAAGAAAAAATAAAGAGTGTAATTACTGCGATTTAAAAGCTTAAAATATCGGCTGAGAGGTGGTTTTAAAAGAACCTGCGGCCAGTCTCTTAACTCGCATTTAGTTTCACGAATTATTTCAATTATTGATGTAGCACACCGAGAAACGGCAAGTGAGTTAACAGAGCTGAAATAAATCCAAGATATACCACGGAGATAAAATGATTGCTGTAAAAATGAATTTATACACTCTCAAGTGAAGACGCAGGAAGCGGAAATCCTTTTATGGCGAATATAAAAGAGGTAATAGGTTCGGTATAATGCAATTACAAATATAAAGCATAAAACGGAAACGTCTAGCAATGCAACATTATTGCTCAGGCACGAAAGCTTCCTACAGTACAAATAATGGAATGCATTTACACAGCCGTAATGCAAAAGGATAAAAGAGTTGTTATATTCCTGATGATTCCTGATGTATGAAATAGCCTTCACTCACACTTTCCGTAATGTTCTGAATAAATAAAAGAACTGTGAGAACTATATTAGGTCTAAATAACGGATGCAGCTCAAATAATGGAATGCATTCACACATTCGTAACGCAAAAAGATAAAAGAGTGCTGTTACATTCCTAATATTTCCTTTTTTAATGCAGCATCCTTCATCCCCACTTTCCATAACGTCCCGTATAAATAATAGAACATCGAGAATTCTTTGGGGAAACGCGTAGTCCGACAAAGTAGCGACCGCCTTCAGCGCTCCGCAGCTTCTCTCGCGCATGTTAGACTCAAAAAGCCGCATCGCCCCAAGGCGGCGGCGCAGCGCGCAGCGTCCTTTTGACAAGCGGCTGCGCGCCGAGCGCTAACAGCGAGGCAGCAACAGACGCGCAGCGCGCGCGCGGAACCCCGCCCCCC
>BOPP01000040.1:2615954-2643562 GCA_017312745.1 Gryllus bimaculatus | reverse complement strand
GAGAGGACTGAGACGGGCAGTGAGAGGACTGAGACGGGCAGTGAGAGGACTGAGACGGGCAGTGAGAGCTGGGACGGGCAGTGGATGGGGGACGTGCCATATACATAGGAAGGGCAGCGGACGCAAGGAAGAGCACAGTGAGGGGACGCAGAGTGAGTGCGAAAATGGACAGTGTGTGTGTGCAGGGTCGGGCAAAGGATGTGGGGTAGGGCACGGGTGTGTGCGTGCGCTGATGAGCAGACGGCGAGAGGATATGGACGGAGCGGGAACGGAGGGGATGAGCAGAACATAAAACAGCGCCGTCACCACGATTAAATCAGAAAGAACACCCTTACATATGTTAGTGTAGTTAATTTAGACATTAATTAGAGAATTAAGATGGTCTGATGATATATAATCTTTAACTCTCTGCCGTTACCGAAATTTCCCGGTGGCGCATTCCTATAAATATAACAATCAAAGAAATCCCTTTCACATACTTTCTTTCTCCCATGCCGTACTGAGACGTTGATTGATATCATCGAATACGGAAACCGATACACTCCGATGCGCAGATTTTCTTCTGATCGAGGTTGTGGAAGGAATGTGGAAGGCAATGCACTCAATTTGTCACCGTACATTTCAGTTCCAAGAAAATAAAAACTTTCATCCACTAACGCGAAGCGCATTTCGACCGCTCCTGCGAGTTCCGTGGTCTTCATGATGAAATGACCCTCGCAAGCGAGGCCAAGTACGTCCAAGTCTAGTTTTTTGCCGTCGCACATACTAAGTAAATGAAGATGCTACGCCTGAATTATCCTGAATTACTTTCTTGGAGTTCATATCCCAAATAAAGACAGTCAACGTACTGCACACCAACAACAATAAGCACTACGTCCCTGTCAGCGAATTCTTTTAACATGTAAGAACTTCAAGTTTTTTCCTCTAGCGGCGATAGTAAAATTACACATTTTAGCCAATATGTATGAACAGGTCCACATTTGCCGTTCAGCTACAAATACGTAACACGACCGTCATACATAAACCAACATACTTTGCGACAACTTCCATAAAACAAAGTAACATTCTTCAAAGATACGATCTGCAGAGTAAACCGATTCCGCTGAGCAACTGGAAACTTTATTCCTCATCCCATCGCGTGCGAAGCTCGATACGGGCAGAATCCGTCTGTAAATTCATCCAGAACGAAACAAACCTCGATACTTCTGCCGCTCTATCTCGCAATCTCCCCCGAGCAGGAGCGGCTTCGAGACGTTACTAGCAAATCCACGTCGGGCATTCTTTTGTCCGCGCGTTCGTTTGTTCTAAGGGCGGCGGCGGCGGCGGGCTCCCCGACCAGTTTATTGCCGCTCGGTCGTAAACAGGTCCGAGAAATACCTCTGCTCCGCCGTGGCATTCCACTTACACACACACACACACACACACGTATGCACGTTCGTCCACGTGAGTCTGTGGGTGAGCGGCGTGTATGCCAACCCGCGTCGCTCCCCACCCACTCCGCCACTAGAGGGCCGCTTCCGATAAATACGTAAAGAAGCTCTGAAAAGAGCGCGGCGCGGCTCAAAAACAAAGGCAACGCGGGGGGTGGGGGGTGGAGGAGGAGCACGAGGTGGGGGAGGAGTGTGACGAAGAGGCGTCGACGCACCGGAGCGAACGAGAGGGTTAAAAAAAAGTATTAAAAAAATAAAGTAAAAAAAAGATGTAGGAGACGACGAGAGGGCGATAGAGGAGGCGTGGCTTACGATTCAATAAACATCGAGATATCGAGCCGCTCGCGTTAAAGCTGGGAAGCTTCGTCGTTACCGCGGCGTGGAGGTGCTAGACGCCTCCGCCGGCCCCGCTCCGCTCGCCCCCGCTCGCTTCGCATCACTTCGCATCGCTTCGCGTCGCGTCGCGTCGCGAAGTCGCGGCGGGCGCCGGCGCGTCGGGGTCGGGCCGAGCCGCGCCGCGCCGGGGAAATTGAGTGTAATGCCCCGGGTGGCAGCGGGTCACGGAAGGCGCCCCGGAGCCACTCGCAAGCGGGGCCCCGCCCACCCTCTGCTTCCTCTCCACGCGGGGAATGTTCACCTCTGCCTCCTTCTGCCACGTCGTCTGTCTGAATCGCGTTTCGGCTTGCGGGAAAGGAGGGCGTAGAAGAAGGTGGTTGTTAAAAGTGGGAAGAAGGTATGCTCTAATCATGACACATTAGAACTGGCTGCTCTTGAAAAGACGTTTACACACGACAAATCGCCAGTTTACACGTTTACACACGTACAGTAACTTCCGTTGAATGTAACTGTGTAAGGGATATCTTATATCCTATATCATTGACTTACTGAAAATATTATAGTGGTTCTTCCATGATCAAAACAAGCCTTTAAGTATTAGTTATAATGGCAAAAGGAAACTCATAAGGTCATATAACTTACAACAAAAAAGTAAAACACATATCTGTCCTTACTTCACGCACTTGTTTGTCACGTAATCTAGTCTTCTTCGTAATTAATGTCAATAATTCTCAAGGAGATTCCATTTCAAAACATCAACTTTTCTAAGTAATTTTCTAATGTGCAATTATTCAGCATCCGAGAACATTTGTTTCACAATAACCTAAACAAGTGAATTTTTCCCACATAAAAAAATTACAGAAAATAAATTTTATGTCTTCAGCTGTAGTTTTAACCCCTAGTTATCCTCTATACACTTTCATGTTCTGAACGACCTCAAGCGAGTTATGAATAGTTGCGCTTTCACGTTTTTTCTCTCAAATCAATTTGCCGAGAGGCGTATTGGCTGCAACAAAGTCTCAATATTGCGCCTCCGAATGGAAGCAGAGAACGCGATAGCGAGGATCAAGGGAATGGGGTGGGGCTGAACCCAAGTACAAAAATCGATGAGCCCTTTTCGTCGACGTTTAGAAACAACTCCAATCCGTGTCAGAGCATCACCATAATCCATTAGGATTGCAATGCCTTATGGAATGGCCTATGGATGCCTTATGGATACGAATGAGTCAGATTTTGATTCCTGGACCGTCAACGACGCATTAGCCCCGTAAATGTAGTGCGTGTTTCAACAAGTCATTAGACTCCTAAGCGTAGTGCATTCGATGTTCCTCCCTTTTTGGAACGTGAGATCCGGCGCTGCTGGTGGCTTGAGCGGTTTTCCCCTCCAAGTAACTCCTCCAGCGGGACAGCGTCCCAGACCGGTCAAGCTTCCGACCGGACTTCCGATAAATATAGTACGTTGTGCAAATTAATATGTGCATGTGTATGTATGTGGTGTGTAAGGGAAGAATCATGGCAAGGCTGCGGAAGAAAACATTGAACCTCGTATTGATCAACGAAGCACAGAAAGCCTTCCGTTAGAATTTCAGTGCCAGTCAATGGTTAACACAGTAATGTAAATAGTGTCGAAAATCCACCATCGACGGGAGTACCCTACGGCAACTTTGTCGTCTATGCAGTGAAGGCACCGGTGTTGCCGCTGAGCTACCATGGCCGGCTCTTATTCAATGAACCTCGCTTGCTCCAATGCGGCCCACCGTTGTGGTCACAGGCAACGAGCCGCGGAAAAAGTTCTGGCTCACTTTTTCGCGGAAGTTGGGCGCCTCAAAGTTGGAGGGAAAACTCATAATTTTTACAAAAAAAAAAGTGAAGAAGCTTGCGAAAGAAGTCGGAGGATTGTAGAAGTGGTTGTACGCGGTCGACAGAGTAGCCGGAGGCGGCTAAGAAGCAGTTTTAAGCTGATGCATTTCAACACAACCCAGACACTACGCAAATCCTGTTATTTTCCAGGATAAGAGGAGCGAGGGGGGGGGACGAAGCGGAGTAAAAGATACTCTGTTAACCGGGAGGCGACAAAACTCGCAAAGAAGACTGGAAAAATTAAAAAGGTCCGCCAAGGCAGAAATTCTGTGGAGTTTCACAATCATGGGATTCAAAGAATAAAACGTGAAACGCAAGCAAATGAAGTGTGGTTATACCAAATTCTTGGGCGTTTCAATTAACAAATGAAACTTCAAACCATTCAGGATGTGATCAAAATGCTGTTAGTTCAGTCACAAAAGAAAATGAAAATACAAACAGTCCTTGATTGCCCGTGCAATGTAAAAGTCTAGCGTGTTATTATGCGTTTCGAACACACTTCAAACTTACGAACCGAAGAACAAACAAGTTGAGTCACTTCGAGCAAAAAATAACATTTCCCTCCATCATCATTCAACTTCCTCGACAACGCATCCACCGCATCCCTTCTCAGAAGCGATCCGGGAGGCTGCGGTTCCCAATTCCTCGCGCCAGGAACGATCATCTTCGGGTCAGCGGCTGCGCGAAAGGTGGCAGCGCTAACAAAAGAGCAACGCCCGCCGGGCTTCGGCCTGCCCGGCCCCCTCCACCCCTCAGCCACATCCGGGTGCGTGGCGACGGCGGCGGCGCACAGATGGTCAAAACACCCTCTACAAAGCACAATGCTTTTCCTGTGATTTTGAACAATCAATAAAATTTAAATTATTGTATTATGGTGATTTGCGATCCATCCACTGACAAGCAATAATTCTGGTCATCATCCGGTCACGGCGGGATGATAATCTGTCGCAATCCACAGTGCAGATCATTAAGTAAATGATGACGGCGCTCAGTAGTAAAATACCACGAATACGTCCAACAGCTAGCGCAGGTCACAGTGCTTAAGAGGCCAATTCACTACCCACAACCAGCTGGCCAGGCTAACGTGGTGGAGATTTGTCTTCATGCTAAAACGTGTTCGAATATCGCTAGCAGTATTTGCAATTTATCTGCAGGCTGCAATCCATAACAAATTGTTTCGTTCTCTCTGTAACACTGCCGGCCTTATGCATAGTTCCGTGTAACTAGTTGTAGAGTTGCAACTGATTTATCACTCATCATAGTAATTTCATGATGTATAACATTTCCTACAGCACGCTTTATCTCTACAACGTGACCATTTTTCAGACGAATGTTATAGTTGTTCTGCCCCCTACTCGCCACTTCGATGAGTGACACAAACCATTTATGTACTTCTCTCTTAAGCTTCCTAACAACTTGAAAGTGGACTATCATACAGTACAAATATTTGATCCCACCAGCATCCGAGCCCGGGACCTTCTATTGTCCAGTCCAGCACTACCAATAGAGCTAGAGAATCAAACACAGCATTCGTGACAATTTCCATTACGAATTAGCGATCAGAGATCGAATACGCGGTACAACTGCCACGCAAGGTGAAGGCTAAAATCAAACCCTATCCGATTCAATTGTTAACCCTCAATGTGCGAGTCATCCATTCTCCACATGCATTCTTCAAGGTCGATTGTGCAGCTCGTGATTTAAAAAAAAAAAATATTTTGGCTCGTCCTTCGCAACATTTGGTCCATTGTGCGTCGTGGGCGGCGGGAACGGGAAGGGGGGGGGCAGAAGCAAGGCGGCGGGGAAAATGGCGGCGGTGGCGGCGCCTTGCCCGCGGGCGCAGCGAGCGGATCGATAAGGGCCAGCAGCCAGCAGCCAGCCAGCCGCGTGGTATCAGTGCATGGCAGCGGGAGGTGGCAAGCGTCGGGAGTAATTTTCCTTAATGATAGCGGGCGCGGTGGGCGGGGGTTGGGGGGGGGGGGGCTGCTGGCCTTCTCAGACCGCCCGCTCTCCGGCCCGCAGGCCGCGTGCTGGGGCCGCGCGCAGCGCCGCCCCGGTAAATGGCCACGCTCTCCTGCGAGGGATCATCGCTTTATGGCGGCGGCCGCCTCCGTAATTACCCGACAATGCTATTGAATAATTCGCCCGCCCGCGCGCGCGCTCGCATGCGTCCTCTCCGCCGCAGCAAACGCACCGTTTTTTAATAGTCCAACCAGAGCGACTTTCATTCACCCTGGGACGCGGTGGAAGGCACCCGAAATGTAGCACATCATCGTTGGGGTAAGCCGTTTCGTCTTCATGTCCTACGGTTAGCATCCTATTCCTATTTTCTACCTCCCCCCACTTGTTCGTTTCCAGTTTTTGAATAATCCAACCATGAAGACTTTTGTTCACCTCGGGAAATGGTGATGGAATTCACAGGAAAACAAGGCGGCATCGATGTGGTAAACCTTTTCATCCGAACGTTAACGGTCAACATCATACTCTTAACCTCTGCCCTCCCTTGTCTCTTTTCCGTTTTTGATTCATCCATTCAGGGCGACTTTCATTAGCTCGTGGGACACAGTGGAAGGTAGACGAATGCATAGGAACGTCGCACGGTGGTCTGAACGTGGCCGAAACGCGCGCATAGCACATAGAGGGTAGAAGACAGGTGTATTTTTACTGCTTTTTTTGGCTAAATTTCGCCTCTGTGGAAACGCCAGGATTTGAGGGCGTCGTATGGCTGTAAGGATTGATAAAAATATTACGTATCGTGATTTCTAGTAATTTGAAGTATCTATAATTGATATTTATCAAGAAATAATTGTTTTTCAAAAACAAAAAAGACAGTGTCCATTCGCACGTTCCGGCCACTGTGCGTCATTGGGGTAAACCGTTTCATCTCGACGTCCGACAGTCAGCATCACATTCTTAAACTCCGACCTCTTTTTGATTCTTTCCATCTCTCCCCCTCGCTAGACTGTCACTTAACCTGTCTCCCTTGCTCAGTGAACGAAGCAGTGTCTCACCTGTCAACCTCCCTCCCTCTCTAAGTGTCTCTTACTCAATCGGCGAAGCAGTGTCTCACTTGTCTCCGCCTCCCTCTCTCTGTCAATCCGTTTCCCTCTTTTATATCGGCAGAATCAGTGAAGCATTCCACCACGCATGGCAGAACAAGAGATTTGAAACGTCCGGACGTTATTTATTCATTCAAATCGATTTCGCCGACCTCGTGATGGAACGAACACAGGACCTCATCGTGGCACGATTAGCCGCCGCTCCGACACAGAGGAGCCGGCCAACAGGTTATGAAGTGACTGACGGCAGCCGCAACCGCAGCCAGTCACGACCGGCGCCTTCCGATTAAACGAGACCGGGAAAAGGACCACGCGGCTTCCGCGGAAGCCTTCTTTTGTCTACAGCGACGTCCCCCCTCCCCCCAACTGAATAAATGGAGAATCGCCCGACTGCATCCCGCGACCAAGTTTCCCATCACCTCTGCTTCCCACTTAACTCCCTTCCACTTTTCGTTACCTGAGACATCATAGCACGACTGCATCCCGTTTCGTTCAACCGGAGTTTCGGAAAGAGCAAATTTATGTCAAGTATCCGTTTATAAGTAGCGCAAATGGATGTTCTCGCTCCAATCCAGAGAAATTATCGAACACAAAGGAACGAGAAAGAATCTTCGGAATTGTGTGTGTTAAGTCAGCAGGGTCAGATGCTGCTCATGAAAGGAAGTTTCAAGTTTTGTGCCAACATCCTTAACAATGATTTTCAATGAACTTAAGAAATCAATGAACTTCTAATAGGACGAGCAAATGTTTCTTGAAAACAGACAAAAGTGGATCAATAATTGATCAATATAATAATATACTAAGCAGATCACGGTAAATGTAAACATCAATCCATTCAATGAGGAGGGAAACGCAATGGGATGCAGTCGGGCTATGTTTTTTTGGGAGGTATGTAAACGGATTAGGAAAAGGTGACCGCGGGATGGAGTCGGTGTGCGCCCCAATACATGTGCCTCGAATGACATGCGTTTATCTAAATGCACGTGTGTTGGGTTCTTTTGCACACGTTGGAAGAGTTAGTAAACTTTCTTGATGAGAATCGCGAAAGGCTTGCGCTGTTTTAAGGGCAAACGTTATTGTGGAACCGCTACAAACTGCTATCGTCAATGTGTGGTTCCGCTGCCTCTTCGGGATACGGAAGTAGCTCCAAATGCCTGCAGGTCGGTAACATGTGAAATTCAAACTCTCTCGTCAATAATTCTTACCCTACTGATACAGAAAAATAGTTTCTAAGCAGAGGAGACTGACAAGTTAAACAAATGGACTTAAAGAAAAGAGACCGGAGGGCAAGTAAAACAAACTAGTGAGGATAGCAAAATTGAAAGTATATGCTCTCGAAGTAATGCCTGACCAGAAAAGAGAAGTTGTAGTGCAATATGGCTATCTGAGGTTTACGATAACATTACGAAATAAGTAAAAAGTAAAGCAACCAAGAAAGATGGAAACGGCGAAAGCAAAAATAAAACTAGATTCGCGAATCAAACGCAGAGCTAAAGTAAAATCAGACGAGTTCCAACAGTTTAAAATACGACAGAAAACATACCATATGAGCGACCGAGCTGACGGTCAACTCGTTGGCGCGTGAATGGCGTCGGGCGAAACCGTCAACAGCCTGCGCCAACGAAAGGAAGAGGGCGGAGGCAGCGGCACACACAAAACAGCTGCGCGCCCGCACAAACAAGCGTAAAAAAGAGCCGCGTGTGTAAGATCGGTCCGAGATAGCGCTGCTCTACAAGCCACAGCCCGGCGGCGGACACGGCGGCTGAAGCGACGTCGAGGGCGTCGGCGGGGGTGGGGACGGGAAGGCGCGGAGGTGGTGGAGGGAAGGGCGACGGCGGGGGTGACGAGGGCGACAATCAAATATGTGTGTGTGTGTGTGTGTGTGTGTGTGTGTGTGTGTGTTACGCGGGTGGAGGAAGCGTGGGCAGTATTGGTTGGGCTGACGTGTTATGAATGTATGATGTTGCGATGAAGGCGGTAACAGTGAAGGTGAAGTACATTGGCTACCTGCAAAGCGACAACGGTGAAAGCGAAGATGAACGTGAGGTGCGCAGAGGTTATGAGGTGAATGCATAAGAGAATGGAGTTGCACGGGATGGTGATAGTGCAGCAACAGAGCATAAAATCACTACCACCTTTTCATACTAAGTGAAATGAAGAACTAGGGGAATAGAGTAAAAAGAGAAGGCGCAAGAGGATGAAGAGAGAGGGAGGAAAAGGAAGAAAATTGAGGCTAAAAATGAAGAAAAAGGAAGAAGAATGGAGAAGGAAAGGAAAGTAAAGGTAAAAAGGAACGAAACTCGACGAAAGGAAGATGAAAAATGAGGCACATAGAGGTATCAAAAGAAAGATATGAAAAAAAAATCAATGCAAAATCGATCAGGAAGAGAAGGCGCGCGATGAAGCAGAACTGACAGAAGCAAGAAGAGTGGGAAAGGTAAGGGGCACGACCAGCAGGCGACAAGCCACGTGAAGACGACGAGAGAGGTGGCGGAGGTAAGCGAAAAAGACGTACGCACTCTGCCTATTCGCTTTCCGGGGAGGCTTCCCTCCTCAAGGTGAGCTAGGGAGCTGCGAGGAAGGGCGGCGGGGAAGCTGTTGGCAATGCCGTTCGATTTACGATGTTCCTCTAACGCGATAGTCGCAGAAGGCGCGCGCGTCGCCGAGCCGAGGCGAGGATCGGGAGCGGTGAAGGGTGACGTTGGGGCGGGGCGGGGATGGGGTGAGGCGAGGATGGGACGCGGGAAGGGCAACGCGGGTGAGGCGGGGGGGCGGGGCGGGGTGGCGGCGATTGCGATGCGATGCGATGAGCGGGAGCGGAGAGGGGTGACGCGGGCGAGCGTGGGGCCGCAGAGTGGGGCGGGACGGCTGGGTGGGTCGCTGACACCCGCGCCGGCGTCGCGAAGGGATGCTCCTGCTAATCGCCCTTGTGTATCGCAGAATAATGGATGCACTCCTTACACACACATGTAAGCACCTCGAGCAGAGTGCGGGCCTTCAATTAATTTTAGGCCGCTGCAGGATCAGAATGGCACGGGAAGTTCGTTGCTTCTTGTGATTAAATAACCCGAACACGCAATGACATGCATTTACTGTAAGGGAGATGTGACTTTCGTTTCTGTCTCGTCTGGCATTACTTTCAGCCTTGTTGGGTACATTAAATTTAAATTAGTTTAATTGAATATAATTCATATCTAATTGAATTCTCATGCTTTACATTCTTCAACATCTAGAACCGACCTTTCTCACGAACCTTGCTCTGGAATCTTAATGGTTGAGAAAGAAAAAAAAATCATAAAAAATACCAATAGAAATATCAAAGAAAAATCTTCAAATCAAACAGCAAAGAATAAAATAAAGAGTTTCCAGAAAGAGATTACCATGTATAACCACATCAAGCATTAATAATCCACACAAACAGCGTATAGAAACGTTAAGTAGGTTATAAACTAACATAAGTATCTAAGGCTTTTGCAAAAGCGTTCTACTTGAGCTCAGTTTCAACGCGCAGCGAACTAACACCCGGGGCCGCCCACGCTTTCGTGCAGCGTTTGAGAAGTGGTCTCTTTTTCCAGCGATGTTCTTTTCCTTTTGCAGCACAGAGGGTGCACGCAGGCAGGCAGGCTGGCAGGGGGTGCTGGATTGCGGGGAAGGCGGGGGAGGACGAGGGTAAGGCGAAAAGGGCGGTGAGGAGGCGGGGCCGCAAGAGGTCGAAGGATGAAAGAAAAAAGAATGCGAGCGCGTCCAACGTTTACACGCGTTTGAAGTAAAAGTTCCGACCCTCCAGTTTAATATTATCTTAACTGGAAATGAATAAGGCGCTTTAAATGCCGTAATTAAAATCTACTTTTTCTAATCCATTCGAGGTTAATTTTATTGTGATTTTACCATCACAAATTTACTTACTCACAATGGGACTTGAAATAAAGAGAGAGCGTTGTTGACTTAGGAACACCTAAAAGTTTCTTATCAAAAAAATTGAACATTCTGTTTTCGCGATTAAAAAGAAATCAGTCAAATGATCTTTCTCATTTACAGGCAAAATGTAGAATGCAGTCTCGTTATTATTTGTTACATGCGTACACGCCCTTTTGCACAATAGAGGCAGAACATCGTCCCAGAAATGCATTTTGTGCAGTAGAATATGTAAGGAAGGAAATATGGACGCTCTTTGTGAAGAGTATAGATTCAATCTGGTTTCGAGAGATTCCGTGTTACTGTTAATGAGTTAACGTGAAAACTACATTAGCTGGATTTCAATGCAGTGACAGTTACAATGGAGATGGCACGGAGATTCTCAACTGCCATTCGTCGGGCAGAAGTAAGACCGCCAAACTCCAGTTATAGACAGTTCTGTTTCCCCACAATTCCTCTTTTACTGCCTGTCCTACTACCTGACTGTTTCCAACCAGCTGTTACAGCAAAAATCAACCAGAGTTTTGTCCTGTTTTACAGTTCATTTTCAGGTATGTCATCCCATGTAGATTGGCCAGATTTCTCTACGACTCGTTAGCGATAGGGGACGTAGGATGGCGAGGACGGGGGGCGGTGGCGACGAGGCAGCGGAGGACGGGGGAGTCTGGGAATTCGTCGGTGAGAGCCTCGAGCGAGTGAGCGCATCGCTGGGTCGGAGGAGGACCGACCGCAAGGGACGACGCGACACCCGCAGCAAGAGGTCAAACGGCGGTCGCCGCGCACACCACCACTTCGGAGAAACGCCCGGAATAACCTAGATTAAATCGTGACGCAGCTGATGAAACTCCAAACGATACCTAACACACTGAAATTCTCAATACGATATTACGTCATAAGGCGGTAGAACATAGGAACTGTTTAATTCGACATACCTACAATCAAAACAATTTTAAACATTTGTAAAAAGATAAGTTTTACTGTTTCTAAAATAAGTTTTAATCAATTCGTTTCTGCTTTATCTCCTCGAAAAACGTTCAAATGACGGACTTAGTCACAGGGAAGAAAGGGGACACCGCCACTTGCCCACTAAATTTTCGATGCTTAATCCTATCTCATGCCAATTTTACGACGTATTTAATACACCATAAATATACTTTACACATCTTTTTCGACATTAACTCTTCTGAAATAAATACCGAAGCAGCAATTCTCTTCAGCACCGCTCATGGTGTACAGCCGTTAAGCACCACCTTGCGTAGGATAAAGCCTACTTAAGTTCGACAATGACAGGGGAATGACTCAAAGGATGAAGTTCATTGGGAGTTCACAAGCTATTTATTTCAGGTAAGGTTGGTATTATATATTCAGGAGAACAACAAAAACTCCCCTGAAAGTAAAGTAACTCCCCTAAGATTAAAAATTTGTTCCTTCAAGTACATTCGACATTTTTTATTTGTATTTGGATCGTAATAACACAGAATGGAAAGCAAGATAGTATTTATCTTTATTTGTCTCAAAATCGTTCTTCTCGAAAGCTGGTTACCAAGTGGATAAACAGAAAAATATTCAACATCAATCTGTTTTCCAAATATTGTCTAAAAATGACATCTCAATCATCCCCCAAGATTCTTGTACACCACGGAAACAAATAATTTTCCGCCACTTTCCGAGAAACACGGAACATTTCCATCGTTTCTAAATATTCGCAAACCTCACGGAGTTCTCGGCTCGCAATTCCGCGCCTGCAACACCACTCGCGGAAGCCCAGGAAAACGACGAACGCTCGCGCAGCATTCGGAAATAGCCGAGCGCGGGCTTCGCAGACAGAGAAATTGCGTTAACCAGAGGGAGACGCCCGGCACTTTCGGAAGTGCGATTACGTAAATTTCCAGCTGCTGCAACCGCCGCCCGCGCACTGTAACAACACGTATGCTCGACAGAACGCTTTACAAGGTGGTTGTTCGAACACACAAGTTGGTGTCTTATGGCCTTCGGGTTAACGATCTCGCGAGCGCCCGAACCCGGGGCAGCACAGCCAGCAGCCGGCAACCGCGCGCACAGTTGCGCCGCACTCGCCCAGCGCCATAAAGCGAGCCGAGCGCCGACTAGCGCCCCTGGGCCCCGGGGAAAGCCAGCCGGCCGGCCATTGCCGCGAGAAATTAATGAGCGTTTACGCTATGGAAATGATGCGATTTAATATTTGTGCGCGCTGGTGGATTGGGAAATGCCGCACACAGAACTGCAATGAATTCGGAAGTTAACATGGCTTTTTAACGAGGCTAGAGTCGGTTGCGTTTTTCGGTGTGTACTGCTTAGTAGGTAACAGTTGTTTGTGGAGCTGTTCGAGCCATGTGAAGCAAAAATATCGGGTAAACATTTTATTTTTGTTGATTAATCTACACATCTGAAGACACTTGCTGAACACTAGCACGAAGGAAGGAGTCCTCCAGGTTTGGCCATCGTCATATAAAAGGTAGAGTTTTCTCCCAAATTTGCAGTTGTAGGGATCAAATTAGGTGTTGCATAAAACTGTTTGCCCATAGAATTCCAGGTGACAGCCAGTCTTACGCTGCGTTATTTTCGAGTTAAATTGGATTTGGAAGATATTTCGCGGAATCTTTATGCTTCTTTAGAAAAAATACCAGTAACTGAGTCTTTCTTTCAACGATCTGGGAGAAACTAATTAAAAGACAAGTTTATTTAATAATCAAGCATTTCTGTGCAGAAATGAGTTCGAGCGCTATCGCAGACTGACGAATACCCACATAATCTAATCTCTCATGGATTACTTCAAAGCATCTTAACATTATGCACATTCGTGCGCTTTTTATCTGAACGAAATGAAGGATTTCTGACGACCACAAGTACTTTTATTCGCGAGCCACTTGTTCCATAATATTTAATTGATAGTGTGTTTTCAAATCAAACACTTGTTGAAGCCCTAAAAAAGATAATGATTTATTGAAAATTACTGCTTCTGTCAAGCACCATTACTTTTATTCGTCTGTTGCATAATATTTAATTAATACTGTTTTCATATCAAATGTTTATTCAAGCACTAAAAACGACACTGATTTATGAGATATTGCTGGGGTGGGGAGGGGTGGGCGGGTGGAGGTTGCCAGTGTTCGGGCCTGCTGGCCTACTACGGTCCCGTCCGCGTCACAGCGGAGGGTCGGCGGTCAGAGCCTGCGGACGCCAGCGGCCGGGCGGCTGAACAAGGGGCGCGCTGGATGGGGGCGAGGAGGCGTCGTCAAAGCGGCGCGGCGGGCGGGCGAGCGCCCTGTTGAAGTCCCGGCTGGGCCCACCGGCGCGGACGGGACGGGACAGACAAAGCGTGGGGAAGCAGCGGCATTGCGCGATAGTCTCGCGCAGCAGGCTTAACCAATGGTAGGTGTTGCCTCAGTACTGTATGTCGGCTTCAGCTGCAGCCATTAGGTAGCAATATTTACCTAAGAAGCACCCTGTAACGTATGTAGGCATTCGTATGTAGCATTCGTTACGTATGTGTCATTGCAACAACTACGCTTTCAAATATTACAGATTCACGAGTATAACATTCAATAATAAGAAAAAAACATGTTTTAACAGAAATAACGCATTAAAAAAAAACTAGATAATGCTGTAAGCGTTATATAGTTTCGGTCGTACAATATAATATTCACCAAGAGTAGTAGTTCCAGCCCTCTTCCCAATATTTGTACAGCAGGCATGCTATTCGCAAGTAGCTGCAAACAAAAGCCGCAAAAGTATTTTACTGATCAGCATGTACCAGAACGATCGGAATAACGAATATATAAAGATTTTCAGAATTGCATCATAATATTACTGAGAGCAGATATGTTTCTTTACAAAATTCAATAAATACATATTCAACACTAAACTCTGCATACGGAAAGTAGAGTACTTCTTTCAAAACCACAGCAAAATCACGTTTCAAGACCATTTACCATCATGTAGGAAAAATTTAACTTCCACCCTAGATTGGAAATGAGGGGGGGGGGTTCTCTTGTACCACCCTCCCTCCGAAAAACCATCTCTATACGAACGAACATGCACTTCCCCACGGACGCGTAGCTGGCGTTCCCCAAGGGCTTCTCCGAGCGCCCAACCCTTCCACGTGGACGCATCCACGCAGTGGCCGTGCGGGCGGCACGAGGGCGGAGAGGAAAGAGAGAGGGGGGTGTGGACCGAGGCAGGCCCTCCTAAATATAGGGGCCCCGGGAGGCAGCGTCGAGGGACGCAGCGGCGGCGGCGGCGGCGGCGGTGGCGGCGGCGTCGCGGCGTGAAGCCGAGCGGCAGGGCGAGGGCGGACGTTTGGCAACGGCGCCAACGGAACGTGGCGCGTGCCCGCGGCTTCCGCTCTCTGCCGCCGACGCCACCGCCGCCACCGCCGCACTGGCCTAGAGGCGTCGCGGCGCTGCGGCGAGACGTCGGGAAATGTGCCGACAAATGCGATCGCTAGCAGAGCGTTCATACGGCGTAAACTGGGTGATGAGAATTTTTTTTTTTTCACCATTCGGGTTTTTCGCCATTGCTTCGGATAAATTTACTTGAGGTGGAATTTTTATTTTTCGGTACATGCCAAAATTTCGGACTTGATCTACATCTTTCTAAAGGGTTTGAAAAAATATTTAATTAAAACATGTGACACGAGACTCACATGACACCCATGAGAGCGTTTTTCCACATATACATTCTGGCCACATGCCTGGTTGTTCCGTATTTGCTCAACAAAGCACAATATACAAAAAGTTGATTACAATATGTAAGAACGCACGAGCAGAGCACAGCAAATAATTCATATTATTACTTGAATGCTGATCTCTGAGCTAATAATTTTTTGCAGCCCTGGAAGTAAATTATTTCATCATCAATACAACAGTCAGTGAGTCATTGATATAATTATTAGAACTTGTAAATTCAATTGACAAAAAATCATGCGTTTCCTTATCTCACTACTTCTCTCATCAATTAATTCCACACGTTTAATTCATGAATGTCGTTCTTTTGCTCACGAAGTTTGGCGTTAGTCACATCAAATTCTCAGAAATAGATTGCGCTTGCCAGAACAGCTGATTTTTTAATTCTGCACTTTTTTCGCAAAGCTCATTGTGAACTCATACAAACACTGAAATGCATAGTCAATGTCCGATTCCTCCCTACATAATGCATATGAGTGGAAGAGTTTGCATGAATCTCATTCACAGGAGTCGTGTTGGTTGCGGTGAGAACCAACTGTGTCGGTGAGGGTTTGGCCACTGCCAATTTCATAGCTTGGCTAGGCGGTAGAGGTGTGAGAACAGGATAGCGAAGGAGGCAAGTATGTTTTTACAATGGGATCTGCGGATTCTGAATAAAACGCCACAACCAACGAATGGAAAATGGACGCATAAAATACTTCTATATCAAAAATCTACATTTAGTTTGCCGGAAATAAAACTATTTTTATGGGCTGAACGCTTTTGAAATGCCATTTCTGACGAAATATTGAGTTTGTGTTTCTTGCTAGAATGCATTATTCCTTGACTGAAAAACAATTCCTGTCAGTTTAAATTTTAGTTTATCATTCCGAAAGGAGACTGAATCGGAGTGACATAAATTAATATAAAATTAAGCATAAGAGAGACTGTCAAAATAAATATTTCCTACTGTGAGTAATGAATGAAAATGAGTGGCTCCCTAATAGTTGAACGGAGTTCTTAACACTTGTATTAGAAACAATTATCACCGAAAACTTTATTTAAAATGTTCTTTATAAACAAATACCTATACTACTCAATTTCTGTTGTGCACAGAAATTAAAAGAAAGCTAAGCAGCTTCCGGGCATGCCAGAGGTGTCTATGGTTTCATTAGATATCCAACAAAGCAGGAAAAATTCAGAAACAATAAAGAAAATCAATTTTTTTGCAGTATTTGTGAAAACTGTTTATGATCGAATTTCGGTTTGAAATTATGATCAACATTTATTTCAGTGTTACTGATAGCCTTTTAATAGTCATTCTTGATCAGTTTGCTACTTTCCGAAAAAGACAAAAAAAATCGTGTGGGTTTATTTAGTACATTTTGCCGTTGCAGGCACTAGTAGTGGACGTGCTGAATCAAGGCACAAATGCGAACGGACCCTTGGCGCTCTCGACCCGGACAAGATACGCAAAGTGTACGGCTTTTCTTGCAAGCGGATCGCAGACGGCAAGGGGCGGCAGCGGGCGGCGCGCATCGATCGAGGCGTGCAGGCCCAAGGCAGTGGGCGCCGCGACGCGGACGTCGACGACGAGGACGCATTGCAGATTCCGCTTCACTCTGCGCCGTTCCGCCCTGCGGGCCATGTCCGCAGGGAAGTACGCGCACCATTCTGCTCAGACCGGGAGGGGGGGGAGGACGATAACGCTGGCAGGGCTGGGCAGGAAGAAAGTTTATGCAATAGTAGCAAAGCGAGAGGAAAGGAAAACGAGGTGGCGTCGGGGCTCTCAATATGTGACCGCTCCCTCCCTTGGTGGGATGGGGAGTTATTATTTTGGTTACAAGTTGAAAAGAAACCCGCATTTTGCTTCATTACTTGATGGTTTTAGCGTTTCAAAAACGCTGTCTCTAGTTGTGGGTCATATCAATCATATCGAGCTCCTGGAAATGAGAGACATACAGAAGGAGAATAAGACAATAATTCAGTAACTCCGCTGAAAAATTGGGCAACTACCTGAGTACTATCAACGGTCGAATTGCTGAAAGCCACTCGACCTAACAGAAGACCACTGTTCGTCGTCATCCTCCTCCTCCTCATTGTTTCCTCAATGACTGAACCTTCTAGTCATCTGACCGACGAACCATTTAAGGATCCACTGCAAGACAGGCACAACGAACGGAGCATCAAATCGCAGTAGGGTGGAGTGGAAGTGCGAAGGAGATGGGACAAAGACGAAGGTAATGGTGAGATGGCGAGTGTTATTGGAGAATGTGAGAAACATTGGGATAGAAAGTCGTGTTGGTTTAGAAACTGACAGAACAACGCTACAGCGGGTCGTGACGAGGTAACGAGGCAACCCAACGGCGATGGGCAGCAACACAACGATGGGGGGAGGGAGACAACCGAACGTCGGGACCCCGACCAGCAGAAACTCAGAAAAAACGACACAACAAACAGGATAGCAGGACGGCTAGCGACGCAGCGACAGAACGAGAGGGGCATCGAGAACCACAAAACGATAGCGCGGCGAGAGTAACAGACAGACGGAACGACGAGACAAACCACCGAGGCGAAGAGGCGCCAACGATGACGAACGAGCGGGCGCGCCAAGCCGAAAGGCCGAGGGGCGAACGCACGCACGCAGGCATCGGAGCGGCGTTGGAGCGACGCGACGGGCCGTGGGCGGATGCACGGGGCGCGGGCGGGGACGGGAATTACATCCGTCCGCATCGAGCGCGCAGCGCCGCCGCCGCCGGACCGGCCCCCGGCCCTCCAACCCGCCCCCGGTTCCCTCGTGCGCTCAATATCCCTAGGGCGCTCCACCGCCGCCGCCGCCCCCGAGGGGCAGTGCAAGAATGTGGGTCACGCGTTACCCGTGCGGTAAACAAACGCGCGCCGCCGCCGCCGCCGCTGCCGGAGGTCTGAAATGAAAAAGCCCCGCCCCCTCCTCCTCCGGCCTTAACGAGCTCCACGTGTCAGCTCCGCTGCGGGCGGGAAGATGAGCGATTTGTGACAGCCCTCGCCCGCATCGTTCAGGGAGGGCGACAACGAGGTAAGTGCTGCGATTTAATGATACTAAAGCTCTGGGAACTGAAAAATGTCGGGTTTGGGGGCCGTACAAAATTATGTATCGCAAATTTGGGGTGCGCCTATTTGGATACCCGCCCCCCTCTCTCCCCTGTAATGCGCGCTTGAACCCTCCTAAATATTTACTATCACATCCCTTATTTACACTACGTGAAAATAAATCATATACCTGTTAAACAATTTGTATTAATTATGTTATATATTAAAATATATGTTCATTTAAGTCAACATTAGTTGGAATTGCCGACTTCATCTAACAACAAGATTGGGAAATTTTTTGAGGGAACGAAGGATGTGAAGTGAGAAAATTTCTGACAAGCTGTGCAAGAGAGGAAAATTAGTTAATAAAAGGCAATAGAGGAAAATTAGTTAATAAAATTAAAAGGTACCCTGCTCACGTATGTCAGGAGACACAAATAGAAACGTCATTCCTCAGAGAATACAGTAAACTGCTTTACAATTCCCGACATGAAATTCAAATCGCTCTTCAGAAGTAACAGTTCGTAACAGAAACGACAAAATGTGCGATGGTAAAGCTATCGACTTTTCGTGGTATCGCGGTTTACATTTTCGCATTACTGGCTTTTCCTCTTCTGAGAAGCCATTTAATGCCGCTGAAATATTCCTGTATTTTTTCTAGAGTTTCCAATTAATACACTTCAATACAGCTCGCAAACAACAAAAAACATTTTTGACGTAAAGATACGTTTTAGTTTTAGTGTCGAAATGAAAATATTGTAGAGCAATATTCATTGTAGATGGCAGTCGACATAATCAAATATCCAAAACAAGGAATAAAAATAACTCCTTGCAATGCTTCCAGTTTCAAAATCGTTTCGCAAAAATGTAATGAATCTGCTATAGCATTGTTCTTCATGACCGACGGAAGAAGTGTCTGGATTACCTCACACTGATTTTTTTTAATCTCTTTCAATATTACGTGCATAAAGGTAATATCGTGATTCATTTAGACCAAAAATACTGTTCAGTGCTTATGAACTCATTCTATTAGCTTAGGCTAGAACTCGCAAAGAAACGGCTTATTAGCACAGATGACATTTTGAAGCCGTCTTCTCTACGTACTTCTAGGAAAGACCCTGACAAAACCGGCAAGGACGTTTTTCGAAAATGAACGTAATACGCCAGTTCTCAGTTATACATTCCGAATTGCAAAAGTATCATTCCGCAAAAACTACTAATTAAAAGATGAGAATTAATGAACAAAGCTCTCTCCCAGCGGGGGTTGCTCTGAGACATCCCCGTTTCCGCAAAGCGCGGGCAGCACTACTGAACTTTCGACGAACGGACCCGGGCCGGGCGGGTTGCGCGGCGCCGCGAGCCGTTCCGGGGAACCCTCGCTGTGGAAATATTTCGCGGAAATTCACGCGCGGGCTATTGACGTTTCCAGGAAGCGCAGACGAGAGGGCGGCCTGCGCTCGCAAACCGCTTCGCGGCGGCGACTCGATCCTGCACGCGATGCTCTATGGGCGCGGGCGGACCGTGTTGGGAAGGAGAAAAGGCGGGAGAAATGGCGGGAGAAAAGACGGGTGGGGACGGAGGGGCGGATGGTGGAGGAAGGTTTGCAAAGGTTGACGTCGGCGATTGGTTGTGAAGGGGCGGGGTGATGAGAGCAGCGGGGCGGTGAGGGTGACGGAGGACGGGTGGAGGCGAGCGGATGAAGGCGGCGTGGGCGGCAGACGGGTGAGCACGTGCCGCAGAGAACAGAGTGGAGCGCCAGCGACGTAAATTAACCCGGCGCTCGGAAACAGTCCCGCTTTTCAAAAGGTTCCTCAGGCAGTGAATTCGCGGGAAAGATTATAGCGCAGGTGATTCGTTGGGAAAAAAAGGTGATCTATACTGTGACTTCGCTGATATTGCAATCTGTTGTTTTTTTAAAATTAGATTTACACGTTCTTTCAATGCTAGTATTAGACATTGAAAGAGAACTCTGACTACTCTTCTACGGGAGAATAAACATTACACCCTTTTCTCTCTCAATGTCGCCAAAATACCTGGCTGCGCTAAACATTTTATCATTATTTTGCTAATGCGTCATGTGCGACACTCAAATGTTTTCATATTAACAACCATTCGTCTCTGCGTATCTTACCTAACACTAGACTCGTTTTGCATTTCTAATAGACGTTCATTTACTATTCAAAGATGTGGATTGTAAACTTCACGAACACTTTACTGTCAACACTTCACTCAACCTTCGCAACAGGCAGTTGTAAGGACTACTAGTTCGTCCTAGCTGCAAGTAAAAGGACGCGGATCCTACACTATCGAATCAAGAACTTACAATTACTGTGCACTGTTTTGTGCAAGTGGTATACTCATATACTCTAAACAATCGAACAGATGTATCATGATCGTCCACATTTTGAGGGTAGACAGTACGTGATAAGTCTGTAAGCGCTGATGTCCTTTTTCACCGTTCACCGAAGCGTGGCATTTATGCAGCTTATGAACCACGTTAAATAAATATTGTTGAACACTTGTTTGAAGTCCAGTTGAGTGTAACGATCTTTCAACCCGAAAATCTCAAAGCAACACGAAGTGTTGGTATCTTCAAGAGTATAATTAAAGGCGTCGCTGCCACACCATGGTAAGTCATTTTACACATGGACAATTAAGGACAGAGACTTTGACACCCCCTCCAAAAAAAGACTACAAAACGATCGAAACAATAAGAATATTTTATAAAATGCAAATGAGTATATAGAAAGCGGCAGGAAGAGTAACACAAACTGATAAATGCTTGGATTTATATAACAGGCTTAGTAAATGGGTTATCACAGTTGCCCGACCTCTTCAGTTAAAGGCTAAAAAATTCTTGTTAAGATTGTTTTAACGTAATGTCTAAAGCACATTACGTACAAAGATATTTCGCAAAGTGAAAATACGTATCAACGAGGTTTCAACTTCAATCCAGTGATGCATAATGAGTGTCACGAACCACCTATGGGATGTCGGGAGCCAAGAATCCCTCACAATGCACCAGCGGCTGGAGCGAGGGCGTAATTTCCTCTCACGTATCAAGTGATTACTGCGAAAATACAGAGGACTATAGAGTTTTTGCCCCGCGTGTCGTAAAACGATTTGATGCACGTTCCACGAAATCACGTAATATGTATCGTATGAAGTAAATGTAAACCTTCGCACGTTTCACAAGACTACGTAGAAATGAAATTAGTTCCGAACTATGATGGAGAGTTTCCTAATAACGCCAAACTCCCATGATGCCACATTCTCTTTATTAATATTTGTTCGACGTAAAGCTGTGCACCAACATGATGTCTATAATGGGAATAAAGATATAGCAACATACACTGCCGCCACAGTTGGGAACAATTCCATTTATCGTGATTACCTTACAAGTCTCAGAGACCCAAAAGAGAGTTCATATCATTCTTACAGTTCCTCACACTGCAAAACTCTCCATTGTGTTCTGGACAGACGACTGTTACTCGAGTTAATTCCAATTTAAACTAACTCTCATTTCCTAATAAGAAATTATACCGCAGTACTCTCTCCCCATCCCAACTTCGGTATTAGCTCAGTTTCATTGTTTCGTTACTTGTTAAAACAAATTTTACCAGTCTTGGAAAGTTAAAACACCAATCGCAATTTGTATGATTTACGTATTACGACAATAAACGTCTTCAATGTGCAAAATACATGATTGTTGTAAGTCAAGTGGGTGACACTACTTTGCGTGCCATTGAGAACAGAGCTAATGTAAGTTGGGGTGAAGATTTACTACAGACGCCTACATCATAAATACGTAGAACTACGAAATAAATGAACATAAAAGTTTTTCGCTGCATTTATTATTGATCGGATAAGCACGCAACGTTGCGGATTACACGCAACGGCTGTGATATTGTTTCCTACCAAAAGGACAGGCAGCCACGGAACCTTTGATCTCCACGTGTCACAAATGTAGGTACTGATGTATTAATAAAGGATGTTTTTCTGTTTCTTTTTCGAGTCCCTGCTAATGCGCAACTCTCAATTGCGCACGGAAGAGGAAACACGCTTAGGTACTTCATGGTGTGCAAACGTCTCTAATAGTACGTGAATCATAAAATAATATTTTGTATACAAACTATGCAAACAATATCGATGTCATAAAAAAATATTTATGGCACGTATTAAATTGCGTGTAAGATAGTTCCGTGAACGTTAGTTTTATGTAATGAATCCGACGTGTGTTTGCGATGTAAAAAATTGTACACCGCAAATGCAAACACGGTACTCGTTTAGAGAAAGCAAGCTGGCGACGAGTAGCGTCTAGGAAAGCTGGATTTTCGCAACTCTGTCAACTTCTGATACCTGCCTGGGACAATATTATCCAATGGGTAGCTTAAACGACACCGTAGTGTCGTCACTATAGTGACGTTCAAGCTTCCAATTGGATGAAATCGACTACAGCGGATACCTGCCAGGGGCAAAATTGCATAAATACGTGGGTGGGCGGCGGGGCGGGCGGCGGGCGGGCGGGCGGGCGGGCGGCGGGGCGGCGCGGGCGGCGGCGAGGCGGGCGGCGCCGGGCGCGGGGCGGGCGGCCTGCCATCGCGCGATCCTTCCCCTCCCGTTAATCTAATCTCCGCGAGATAGCCGCGACACGTCGCGCCGAGGCGCCCGAATATTTCGCACGCGCGCAGTTGTCGTGTGGTGGCGGGTGGCGGTGAGTGTTAGTGGGTGGCGGTGAGCATCGGGCACGGTGGGTAACGGCGGCGAGGGATTTTAGCTGCGAGCGGTGTGGTAAGCGGGCGGCGCGTGGGGTAGCGACATACGGTGAAGTAGCGAGTAGCGATGGGTTGCGAGTAGCGGTGGGGTAGCGAGTAGGGGTGGGTGGCGGGTGGCGAGTGGCGGTGGTTAGCGTGTGGCTGTTAAACATTAATAGAGATGCTAGGTCGTAAACATCAAACAGAATAAAAAACATCTGAAGAATTTTAAGAATCAAGTAAATGTAAAGAAATGCAATATTTTTATTACTCAACAATAAAAATTTACTCGCATCTCCAACTTTCCACACCAAGGTAGAAGGGAGAATTTAATGAATGTTCCCATTAAATGGAACACTGAAAAGTTTTCAATGAGTTACGAGCAGCTTTGCCTGTCTCTTCCTCGCTAGTAATGACAATATTTGCTTTTATTTTCATATAGTTGTTTTTCAATATTCTCTGACGTAAATGACTGGAATAAAAACCAATTGGTATTACGAATATTCTGCTTTGTATCACCACTTTTTAGGGGAAAAAGGTAAAAAATTGTTGCGTGAGCTGCATTAAAACAAAATTCCAACTCCAAATAAATGGGAAGAGAAATCCAAACAGTACACAGGCACACACGCCAGTTTATATCGTTCCAAACCCTCGTGCAAATTTTAAAAAAACGTGGAATGAATGAACATCTATTATGAGGCACGTTCTGGGCATGTCAAAACTCTTCTATTATCTTACCCTCCCAAATATTTAACAACGATGTCAATCACCTCAACAAAGAAATGTTTTGTAGAGAAAGAGGTTTATGATTTCTACGAGAATATGTTCCACTAGATGTAAGTAAACATTCCTCCATGGAAAGTGAATTATCGTGTATAGCACTTCATCGTTGCATTTTGTTCCCCAGCCTCAGTATTGCACACTTCTTCAGCAGCAAGAGTTAACTTCTTAGGTGGAAGAAAAAAGGAAGTTTACGAGGCTAGATTTACGATGTAGTTATGTTGGCTCTAAGGGAGAAAGTTTCCAAAAAGTTTTCTTCTTTTATCTGCAGTTTAAGCTCCCATTACTGGCCGCAAAAAACGGCGATGACAGTAGTTAACTCACCGGGCACTTTTCAGATAGTTTGCAGTAGATGCCCGTAAACAGCATCGCATCTGTCGTAATTTGAGTATCTTGGTCAACACTCATTCACACAGAAGGGGAAAAAGATTTTTCAAATTACATGAGTTATTTGCTAATAAGTTTCGAGTAAAACTTCTGTAGATCCTATTCAAATATCAAATGAGAGACGATTTTAAAAATAAGTAGTAATTTACAAAATTAAGTCAGGTAAATAAAAATTACGTTAGGTTGCCAAAGTTACAGAATACATTATCTCATCATTTTACCGTACTGCAACTACAGTAGTTTCCTCACATGATATTGGACATAAATTTACACCATGACACAATAACACACCATAACAATAACTCTGTAGTTACAATATACAAATTGTAAGCTTTGGTAATGGAACAATTCAATCAAAAGTTTTGTTTTACCTAACCACCATCCCATGAAGAACCAGTAATCAACACGTGGCATTCAAATGCAATGCGTAAATAACAAAATTCAATAACACAAATAAATGTTAAATGCGTAGTAAATAAATAAAAATAAATCAATAAAATAGAAATAAATAAATAAAAATAAAAAATAGAAATAAATAAATAAAAATAAAAAATAGAAAGAAATAAATAAAAATAAAAAATAGAAAGAAATAAATAAAAATAAAAAATAAATACGAAAGAAATAAGTAATAACTGCGCGTATTCAGCAGTTCCGTTAGAACGCTGGTCCCGCCGATCTCCACCCTCGTCGACGCTGAGTTAGAGTTCCACCCACGTAGCGACGAGAGCGCGCAGGTAATTAAAACACGCGAGGGCCCAGCATGCGGGCGGCGCGGGGCCGCAGGGGCGTGGGCGTGGGCGGGGGCGGGGGGCGATGGTGTGCGGGCGGTCGGGCTGCGTGCGGAAACCAATCCGTTCCCCCATGAATACCAAAGCACGCGGTCGGCGCGCTCGCTGCCACTTTTTTTTTTGTTTTTTTGTTTTTTTGTTTTTTTGTTTTCGTGCCCCACTGCAGGCGCCCGACCGAGTGCTTCAATGCGGCTGCGAGGGCAACCATACGGAGTGAATGAAGCGGGAAGACCGACGTGCGGATCAAGAATTTGCTACTTAACTTGTGCAATGTTTTACGATTTTCTGTAAACGGTGAGGCTGTATGATCTAACCGAATTTCCATTCATTACTCAGTGGCTGGGTTGTGCAAATTAATATTTGACTCACACGCGCTTTCTTCATTCACAAGCATGGGGACCTATTCCATGATTCTAAACAGTTTCGTTTATTTATGTCTTGGCCAACCCGCCTTACTGCAGCCTCTAGATCTAAGTCAAGATAACTTTGGTAACATAGAAAGCAAAGTAGGCATGAAGCTGGTCTTTGGAACTTTTCTTTTAAAAATATTTTACTCACTCGCATTTATTTTTCACCTCTGAACTTAAGAACACGAAATATCGTTTTAAAATGCATACACGTTTTAATTTTATTTTTATTAAAAACAGAACGGTTCTTTTAAGATGGCATTCAAAACTTCAGTTGTAGATGGATCTTTGCGCTACGAGAAATACATTTGTATGCCACCCTCCCTACAAGACATCAGGTGACTTTAGGAAACGTCGGGCTCTAAAGGATAGAAGCTTTCGAGGAGTTGGTGACTTGTTCACAGACTCGCAAACACTTTAACTCGACAGCACCTAATGCCTCCGACTAGCAATTGATCCGTTCTCCAGAAGCAGTAACTACTCCCCACAATCAATATCGTAGTTTAACAACTCCCCTTTCTGCTGCGCCAACTAGTGAAGTGTCGAAATCGAACACCGGAAAGTTGGCGTTTCCATAACACCCACGAAGCAGCAGAGAGGCCGGAGGCATTTCCTTCCAGCACCTGACAAAAACGTAACGCTGCAGTGGCGTTGAGAGTGTATTGTTGATGACGAGGAGACTACGGTGTAAAACGACAGAAAGAAGTTTTATTTAAGACTAGTATGTTTAAGGTCTTGCCGTTAAGAAGGTAAGAGCAACCGTCTATTTGCTCTAAATACTGCAGTAGTAACACTCGTATTTGACGTGACAAAATTCCTGACATCCTGACAAAATTGTGTAAATGATTTTCACATTTACAAGCGATTGCTATTACAATAAAAGTTTAAGATTCGCATATTATCTGTGATTAAACCTTACAGGTGGGGATAATTGAAAATGTTAAATTCCGTGACAATCACCATGTAATCGCTTAGGTATCAGCGAGAGGCAAATTATGAAATATGAAAACCTTTATGAAACGCTTGGAAACGTGAGTCTGATCATGCATGCCCGTTAACGGCAGGTAATGGGACAATCAGCATACCGGGCGGATCCCGTATTTATCCTTGGGGAACATACAGCGTTGTAAAAACACAATAGAGTAAGTGGTAACATTGACTGAGGTGACACTACAGACCAACAGAGAATATCAAAATATAAATTAACAGTTGGAGAAAAATTTAGCAATACAAATAATGTCTCTAGAAATTTGATGATTCGATAATTCTAGCAAATGAATAACGAAGAGAAAAATGAAGTGTGAAAATTGATGATGGCCAAGAGAACAAAGCAGTGGGGAGAGAACATGTTGATTAAACGAAAAAGATTCGGGACACGAAAGAATGTAAGAGGAGAAAAACGAGGAAGTCTGGAGGATCAATGAAAGTGGCTGAATCCGTAAAATGAAAAGAGTCGGTAATGAAAGGACAACGGGACAGTGATTGAGGGTGGTAGGCCAAGACCAGCAGGAAGTGGGGAGCGGAATATTACATTCCTAATGTTATTTCCCACAAATAGAAGGGATAAAAGGCAAATTTTAAATTCTGCCTGACGGTAGTAATAACTCAAGCGAAACACGTTTATAATTTTATTGCGTAATTTGTCATTGATTCTCCAATAAACATTAAATTGCGAAGTGCTGAAAAATTAACTTCATAAAATCAGGATTCCATCTTTACGTTCTGAAATGGTCTTTGAAAGAGATATGTACGTAAATCGTTAGATAATAAAAAACATTGCGCATCTACATCGACGGAGTGCAGTAATGAGTTTAAAAAAAATTGAGAGCGAAAGGTGCCGAGAGGGGTACCGCTTGAAGAACGCAACAGCAAGTGAGAAAGACGGGTCGGCCTACGAACGGGTTATACCGCGAGGCTGTCACCTGGAATGCAAACAACCTCTCGCAGCCGCCCACACGTCCACTTTGCAAAGAACACAGCGCGCTTACTGCATTGGACAAACACGTCCAGCTGCCCATCGGGCGACGGGGAAAAGGCGGAGAGAGAGACAGGCGAGAGGGGTTGATGGGAGGCGAAAGGGGTGGTCAAAGGTACGATATGGGAGGTGAATGGGGAAAGGGCAAAGTGCGCTGATAGGCGAA
>BOPP01000040.1:2568455-2611801 GCA_017312745.1 Gryllus bimaculatus | reverse complement strand
AGGCAGGCAGGCACCCTCTGCTACGAAGCGTTCGAGCTCAAATGGAAGCTTCGCAGGGTCTTGCGTCCATGGAAAGAGTAATAACGACATTGTGGTCGAAAAAAGACTTTTAGTTAAATTATTGTTTCTGAGTAATCTAATTTTACAGCTTACAGCTTCCATCCTTTGAAGTTTATTTGCGGGACACATCGTCATTATTTAACGAACAGCTTCCCCTGTTATCTCTGTTGCTGTTGATGTTGTTGATGACGTCGTCGTTGTTGTTGTTGACTTTATTTTCATTCAACCTACGATTCGAAACGAGTACGAGAGAGTAGCTTTGAAATATTTCCATTGTGAGCTCTCGCTATACAATGGATGCTAAACAACTTCTTAAAGGGCATTCTTCCAAAGAACTACCCGAGGGACACTATACGTGTTTGTCACCAAGTACCTTCTATTCATGTGCAGATTTATTAAATGTCAAAAGGTGGCTGTAAATGAGGGATTTATTTCAGACCTAACATGCAATGTACGAGACGTGTTTTCTTTTCAATATAGCTCACAACACAGCGCTACGACATAAAAATGGCGAAATACCAGCATAAACTCTATCATGATGCAGTATACGTCACTCCCTGGTTTAAATATCAGCAGAAACTCCTAATCTCGGTTCAACACTCCACACCGCAAGAACTTTGCGCGATATTTACGTGCTTGTGTCGAGGCCGACACGGGAGAGGGTTCGCCCGCCCCCGCCCGTCGCCGACGCCGACACCGCCGCCGCGGCCGTCAAGCGTTTTGAAATCTCGCACGCGATCTATTTTTACAGGGCACGGCGGCGCGGCGCCGACTGCTGTCAAGCCGAGAGCCTCGCGCCACGTCTCCACGCAAATCGCTGTCGTTCCCTTAACCTACCCACACCTCTTCCCCCACCCTCCACCCACTAGCGACGCCACCATCAAGTTGGTCCTGTTCTTAACTTTCCGTTCACATCCGCGTTGTATGAACTGCGTGCACCTCGTTTCTCATTCCATCAGACCAGCAACGTTCAACCCTTGCCGCGCTCTGTCGGTCACTTTTCCACTCGTATATCCTGTCATCGTGGTTACTTCCACTTACTTGTTCTGTCTTCCCTCCCTCGCCCCGTCTCCAAACCCCGTGTTTGTCATTTCTACCGCCCTCTCCTCATTACTTCTGCCTAACCCACTCCACCTCCAACCCCATCGTCGTCCTCTAAGCCCCACTCTGGTCACACGGCTTGAATCTGCCATTTCGTTGAATTCTGCCGAATCTACCGTGGCGCCATCTGCCGTTTCACGACCTGGTTTTTCCTCGTTCTCCATTCCTTTTGTTCGCGCTACTTATCTCTCGACCTCTGGCTTTCGGAATCACATCCCTGGCGATCATTTGTTCTCCTTTTCATGGTTTCCCATCATCTCCACTGTTTTACCTTTCCCCGTCTATCCGCCCCACCTGTCACCAACCTCAACCTGTGCTACCCCTAAACATTCTCACCCCATTATCCCCATCTCCACCCACTTCACCCCCTCTCTCTCTCTCTCTCTCTCTCTCTCTCTCTCTCTCTCTCGCCGTCTCGCGCCTTCGACCCGATTCCCGCGTCCTCCGTACCAGGCGTGTATGCACCTGGCCCTGATAATTATTTTTGCGTGCGCAGAAAAAGGGAAGAGATAAAAAGAAAAGCAACGCGTTTTTTTTACTGCGCGTCGCTCGGCAACAGAAGCGGTGTGTTTTCAAACGAATTCTTCCCTCTCTCATAAAAATCGCTCGCTCGTCCGTTTATTAGGCAGGAGCGCTCGATCGGAGGCGGGGGCGGGGGCGGTAGCGTTGCTGAAGCTTTCGTGACAGCACGAGCAGCAGCGGCTCGGCGCCGGCGCTGGCGGTGGCCTGGAGGACCGTGGAATGGGGCGATGAAAAGGCGAGTGCTCGAGGTGGGAGGGGAAATTTCTGTTGAGTGAGGACTTCGTAGAATACATAAAAGCTACGCTCAATGTACTCTGGAATTTTTAGGTGGATGAAAACTTCTGGGATTCTGGTATCTCACATGTAATTAGGGTTCTGAAAGACCGGGTGAATGATGGAATAAAAATATATCTCGGTAAATACTGTAACCGAAGATGGATTACAACAAGTTGGTTATTAGTGGAGTACAATATTGTGGTTCAGCGGAATTGCTGGCGTTACAGTGTTCTGCATACTCAATACGAAAGTAGACTACTATGACGTTCGACGCATGTTCGATGATGACGTAACAATAACAGGGAAAACAACAATAGGGGAGCTGGAGGGAGAGGCGTCGATGAGGGCGGGGATACCAACAAGCAAAGAAGCTACTCACAGAACTCACAGAGGAAATCGCGATATGCCTTGTAAGCAGTTCACGTAGAGATATGATAAGCTGTAAACGTTTCAGTTGGCCTGTGGATTGATTATGCTTTGGCAAGCAGCGAGCAGCTCCATCAAACACACACACACACACACACAGAGAAAGGCAGCCCCTGGCAAGCGGCTGCGTAACTCGACCCAGGACGGCGCACGGACGGCACGTACGGCAAGCAGAGCGGACGGCTGGATGGCGTCCCTCCGAGACGCCTCCGCTGCTGTTGCGACGGACGGCAGTGGGGGAGGAAGACGTTCCATGGGAGAAATCGGATGCAAGAGACGGCAAGAGGCGTAGTAACGGCGAGCGAAACGTAATTGGTATTGCCAACGTCAAAGTATCCCCAAACAGGTTAATTCAGCTATTATTTATTTAGCACAGGCATTTCAGAGATCGTTCACTGCGCGAAAATTCCCAAATGACACGAAAAGGTATTTGTAAAATGCTACACAAAAACATAGAGCGAATGCTGAGGAGACTGGAATAGTGGGGGGCTTAGTGTCGAAAAGGGATCAATTGCAGAAAAGGAAAGATAGGGCGGAAAGGGAAGGGAAGGAACGCTACCGAGCGAGACGGAGTACTAACGCCGAAGCAACGACTGGACGGCCACTAGAGGGCGGAACGTCATCCATTCGCATCCCACCTCGCCTTCTGCTGCCATATACCTGCCCTTCCTGTCCTTTCCATTCCCTGGCCCTTGCCCTTTGGTCGCTGCCCCCCATGGTCCCCGCCCACCCAACAGCAGCGCGTTGTCCTGCCGTGGTCTCGGCGTCGACTCTCGACGACGACGACGGCGGGTGCGGCGGCGGCGGTGGCGACAAGGCCGTCTGCGGTTTCCGCCGATCGATCCCTGAGGAACTCCCTCTCGCTCCACTTCCGCGCCCACGCCGCTGCCGCTGTCTCCTTCCGCCTCACCAGCTGCTGGCGAGAACGTGATGAAAGCTCCAACCGAGAGAAACACGCTTCGCGGGAATCAATGCGATTATTCAACGCTCCGATTTTCAATATTGCAGCTCAATACTGTTTGGAAGATTGCAACGTGAAACTACCGAAGTTAATTCTTGTCATGTTGAAATTTAATTGACTTTTATCATTGTAACTTTCAAGGCCATGGGACTCTTAAACAAATTAGGTGCTGATTAATTATATGTAGAACGTTACGGGATATGTTGTGGTTTGCTTCGCATGCATTATAAAGTGAAAACGTGCATGCAGAATTCGAATTTACAACCTTTCGTCCCGCACAGCGTGATTGCTGTCACAGCTCACTGAGCTACAGTCTGCTCAAACAACTTAGGAAATATCAATTAGAATTGATTTCACGGTTTTGTTTTAAAAAATAAGAATCTTATTACTTACACAAACCCACAAAATATTCTAGCAACTGTGAATTAAATGCTAGAAAAAAAAACATACTAACAAACGATCTTTGAGCTCTTAGCAGGACATGTATTTAGACCATTTACGAGCTGTTTACTAAGAGAAATATTTCGTTTGGCATACGTCAGAACTGTTGTGCCAGACACGGTTCACTCATGAGTAGGGAGCCAACTGCCCGTTTCCGAATTTCGCACACTTTACTCAGACACTGAGCAATCTTCTTGTTTCCTATTAGAAGCTGGATATTTATTTCTCATATTAATTATTGCACGTCCTAACAGCTACGTCAATTTTCAATTGTCTCTCTTTTCTATTTTCTAATATTTCTCAAGCCGCGAGTTCACATCAGTGGTTTGTTTCTCATTTCACAGAACTCGAAATGTCTCCTTAATCACAGAATTAAAAATCTTCTTAGATACCTTTTTGAAAACGGGAGGAGCGAGGCCAACGGCGGCGGAGTTGCTGGTCGAGAAGGTGAAGGACGACAGATGGCAGTGGGCGAGGAGGAGGAGCAGGAGCAGGAGCAGGAGCAGGAGCAGGAGGAGGAGGCAAGTGAGGATAAGGAAGAAGAAAAGAAAAGATACAGTAGGAGGAGGAGGTAAGAGAAGGAGGCTATATAAACAGAGCAGTAATGAGGATGATGAGACGAAGAAGAAAAAAGAAGGAGGTGGAGGAGAAGAAGGCAGAGAAAGAGAGGAGAAGGTGGAGAGGGCGGTGGAGGGCAGAGGGTGCCGCGTCGCCCAATTGCGCTGGCTGCATGCCATGTTCAGGTGGCGCTGGCACGCCGCGGGGCGTGGCCGCTCTTCCTGCATGCGAATCGGGGGAAGCGCGACGCGACACGACGCGACGCGACCTCGTTTCCGCTCGAGGACTCCCCGCCTCCTCCCTCTCGCAGCTGGAATGTTCTTCAATATCACCAGCCCAGAATAAGCACGACGCTCGCCTTGTTTTATTCCATCGCGCAGTTATTAAATCAAGCGCGTTGCAACACTGATTAACAAGGAATCATGTTTGTTAATTTTCTTAATACAAGTTAACGATTAATTTCGAATTTTCGCTTTGTAATGTATACTTATATTATCCCATTTCATGTACCCCGAGTTTTGAGTGTGGCGATCAGCATTTCACAGAAATGAAACCTATACTCCGAAAGCATTTGTATTTAAAATCACATTTAAATGTAAATGGAATTAGCAGCAAAGTCCCGGTAGTTGTAAATGATAAACTCCAACAAGTGAAATTAATAACTTACTACACGTTAAAGAGGAGATACATTTTTCAACCCAAGTTTTGATTTACAAGAGATAAAATTAAATAAATGAAACAGTCACTTGAAATTGATGGATGCAGTTACAAGCATCAGCGGGTTGATAGAATAGATACAAAAAAATTCTGAAGCAATTCCAACCGCTGATGGTACCCTTCCAAACGCCACCCCGCCAACCGCCGGGCGCACATTGTTTCGAAAGCTGATCTCGCTCCGATTTCCTTTCGCAGCGCGCAAATCGCACGGCTAACACGCGCAAAGCGGCGGCGCGACCAAAGCGCGATGGCGTAAGCGCAGGAACACGGCGGCGCAACGCGGGTCGCGGGTTTGGTTACCGATTCATGCGGTGCTCTCGCGGAGTATTCATCCCGGGGGCCCGGGGCTTAGAGCGGCGGCGGCGGTGGCAATATGCCGCAGCTCCCTGCCTGTGTGTTTAGCAGCCGCAGGGGGCGGCGCCGCGCCGGCGGAGGGAAGGGTGGAACGTGGGTGGGTGGGTGGCTGCATCGGGTGTGTTAGCCACCCCAGGTCGCTCCGGCAGGATCGATCTGAGAGCCTCCGCGCGCGCGCTCTCGCGCCCGTCCGCGCGCCTGTCTGCCCTGCCGCCTGTCTGCCTGCCCGCCCGCCTGCCTGCCTGCCGCTGCGCGCCCGCCTGTCGTCCTCTGCCGTCCTGCTCCGAGGGCGCTCTCGCTCTGCCCGTGAGGCGGCCCCGCCGTCTCGCTCGCGCCGCCGCCGCCCAGCTACGCGCTTTTCCATAAATATCGACTGCGGCCTTATCTCGCGCGCAGAGTAGCCGTTTTAGTTTTATTTTCACCCCGCCCCCACCCCTGCTCATCGCGAACAGGTCACCCACGAAACGGTGGAAATGATAGGAGAATGAGAACAGGAGAAAGAGGAATACAGAGAAGAGAGAGAGGAGAAAGAAAGAGAGAGGAGGGGAAGAGAAAGAGAAAGTCAGAGAGGAGAAGGAAAAGAAAGGAAGAGAGAATGATAACCGTTAAGTGAAATTAAAAGGAGAAAACTATGAAGGAAAAAAATATGGAAATCGCCTATGCAATAACTAATAAAAAAGGAAAAGAAACAAATAAGAAGGAAACATGACTCTGAAGAAAAGTAATCACCAGAAAACTGAAAAGAAATTGAAGGAATCAAAAATACAACGAAAATGAAAGTGTTTACATCAGATGAACGGAGGGGAGCAAAAAACACACACAATAATGGCGAAAGGCACAGAAGAGCCATGTTGCAACAAGGAAGAGCAGCATTGTCTGTAACTGCGGTCTCAAGGAATCACAAAAATGTCCGCTGGAAGTGTCAGCAGCAAGTCTCCAGCAGCCCCCCCCCCCCTCCTCCTCTCAACTTGCCACTAGTCACGCCCGGTTCGCCAAGGACGACAAGGCTTCTCTAGGCACATGAAGTCAGCGCGCGTAGAGCCGCGCACAGAGCCTGGAAATAGACGCGGCGAACGAACCAGCAAATTCCGTTCTGCCCGCTCACTTTGCGCAGGCGACGGCGCCGCCGCCGCCGCCGCCAAATCCTCCGCATTGTTTCGGGAGCGACGGCAACTGCGAGGGTCGTGACAAAGCGCAGTTAACACTGGTTACGAGTGCCCCTTGGCGATATCGACGGCTCAAAAGGGTCGACGCAGACCGTTCGTTGCAAAGAGGTGTTTTCACTGAAGGATTAAAGGATGTTATGATGGAACGCTGGCGCTCATTACGAACGACAATATACTCAACAATGACAGGAATGTTACTTGAAGTGTCGCACAGCATGAATTTCTGTATTCACTGCTTTCACCCTACAACCTAATTACTACTGGCGGCGATATTCAGAGGAGAGATTCAACGCTCTCTCAAATGTCTGATGCAGATCTAATTCTATGCAAGTCTAAAATTGACATTTTGAGAACGAAATTTTTCAATACATACATTTCAATTTGTAGGAATGAAACCCTTCAACGTTCAGACACATCTACGTCACAAGAGTTACTTACAAGGGGAATGGGGGTTCACGCAGCTCCTCCTATTTTCCAGTGTATCCTGTATTTTAATTCTAATTTCATTTTTTTACAAACACAAGTTCAGTAGATCATTATAACGATGACCATTATTCTTTTAATAACATTAAGACTGTGAAATGGTGTGACGGTGTTCACAACTTTCCCGCTGGACAATCTGCCAATGTTCGACTCCCATTAAGCAATACGTAATGCAATAAACATAAATATTTCCCGCAACTCATTAGCACACCGTAGTAAGAAACAAGCTAGATTGAATATGCTTCAAAACGAACACGCATTTTCGACATTAAATTTCCCCGAAGCACAATTTATGTCTGAACAATGGTAGTCGATGCATGAGCCCACGCAGACCGTTCCGAGCATAAATCCAAATTAGCGAAGGGGAGCTAATAGAGTTGGCACATTTGCGAAAGCCGCATTAGCATTTCCGGGCCGCTTGGCCTCACAGCCTTCATCTCCACCGACACCCACGCCGCGCGCGGCAACTCACGCGCGTTTGACACGCGGCGGCGGCGGCGGCGTTAGCGTAAGCAACGTGCAGCGGCAACAGCTGCGGGCTGCAGCGTCTGCTAGCTACCCATCCGGCGACGGGCAGGCGGGCGGACGGCAGACCCGCCCCCCGCCCCCCACTTCCCTTCACCATGCCATGCCCGGCGCCGTTCCGTCCCTCCCCTCCCGTCCCGATCTGTTCCGTCCCGTCTCGTCCCGACCCATTCCATCCCGCCACACTTCGTTCTGCCACATCTCGCCCGTACCTGTCCCTCCCAACTCATCTCGCCTTGTCTGGCTTCGTACTGTCCGTACATGTCCGTCCCTCCCGTAGTTACCAGTCAACCCATTCCGACACGTCTCGCCTCGTCTCGCTACGTGACGCCTCATCTCGTCCCAGCCTATCTCGCCTCGTCCCGCCCTGCCCCATCTCGCCGCGTCCCGCTCACACCTACCACCCCGACCGCCTCCCCTCATTTCGATCTTTCTCGTTCCGCCCGTACCTACCCGTCTCAGCCAGACCCCACCCGTTCTGTCCCGTTTCTACCCGTCCCGTCCCTCCTCACTCCTTCCCTCCCTCCACACAGTGAAGCGACGTCACTCTCCCGCGCCCCACTTCACGCTGTGAAACTCTGCTCTGTCGACGTTTACGTCGCCCACACCAATGTTGCCACCAGTGCCGACGTCACTTCAGCCATTCCCCTTGTCGTCTGCGTCATTTCTGTCAGTTGCCTCCGCTCCCACCACCCGCCTTCCAACTGGCCTGCCCCTATGTGGTTCTTCTGTGATTCAAGTCAAACTTGAGCATCTAAATTGAGGTTACTGTGACAATAAATGCACTTGCAGTTGTTTATGACAAGTAATTCGAGTGCATATGACATTGAAAAAAGAAAGGTAATACATTAATTCAGATCATACAAAATACATTGGTTTTTAAAAGTCAATAAAATATATTTGTAAATTAACTCACTAATCGTATTACGCTCATTCGAAAATTCGTGTATGTGTATGCATTCGTGTATGTGTATGTATTCGTATATTCGTGCAACAATCATATTCTAAGACTCAGTTTAGTGTATTTGCTTATAATGTTATTACGAAATATTGTCACCGCCCACGTTCTGAGAGTTTAACACGGGGCGTGTTCTTGCGTTGTTGCAGTTACAACTCATCAGCGCCCTTCGCCGCCCACGGAGTCGGTGGGCGATGCCATCAGCGGACAGCCCGCCCGGGGAGTGTGGCCCGCGGGGCGCCCACCGCCCCTTTTCCCCCCTCCCTCCCTCACCACCCGGTCCGCAGACCGCCCACTGGATCCGCCTCCAGGCCAGCATACACTGATCGCAGATAGAGCAGCGCTTCACAAATACCCTTGCCCGGAGCTCTGAAACTCCTTAATGTCACTGCTTAACACCACAATCAAACCTTTTTTTCTCTCCCTTTCTTCTGGGACGTATCGTGACAAGTCAGGAGCTCACAGAAAGATTTTTCATCACGATAACAATCACTAGAAAATCATGAAACTCTGCTTATGAATTGAAGGAACATTTCATTGCTTCGTAGATCAGGTCGTTCCGAAACTCACCACCACACACGCACAGCCGGGGACACACGTGGCCTCCCACAATACTTTATGTAAGTTCAGGAAGAGGTTCGGTAAGTAGGAGTGAGCGTTTGTCCCACATGAGGAGCTTGTTGAATCTTCTCACATTATTGGAGGCTAATCGTTATTCCGTGTTGTTTTGGTATTGCTAATTGAATAATAGTCTATTTTAGAATATTTTCAAATTGTGTTTATAGTGGAATATTGGTAGACACGGAGTTGTTTACCTTCTGCGTACGTACAGTAGATTACAAACGAAACGTATTCATGGAAAAACAGTATATTTTTCCAGTCTACTGGTTATATTCATGACAGAAAATAGCACGTAACGATTCTGCTTGGGCTGTTAAAATTCATTAATAGTAACACAAACCTTCATTAATTCCAACGCCGCAATTGCTGGATAATATCAATTAAAACTGTCTCCTCCTTCCGCTGGTTTCCTTTGCGAATATACAGTCTCTTTCACCTTATTTTTGGCAACCGACGAACGGCAGCTCGCTAACTGAACGGGAGGGCAGGAAGAGTACCTGGCCACGCCCCGGGAATCTTACTGTCCAAAGTGCCCTACAACCAACACGATGGACAGCCCTGTCGTAGATTAACATTCCACGTATTTGTCATTATTACTTGGCACATCCAAAGTGTTGGTTAGCGTGAGAAACAGTTTAAATTACAAAGAAAATTCCCACACAGTATTTAATACAAACAGACTTTTAAACGTAGAGATTCGGCGTGGCGCCCAAATTGCGAACAAGCAAGTTTACAACAACTGAGGTGCCACCAGAGGAAGAAGACAAAACCACGTCCACGATTTGCAGTAGGTGCTCTCAACGCTTCCCTGCTACGTTAAAGACTAGCAAAAAACCAGTAGCATTTCCTCTGTCGTTTTTATTACAGCTACAAACGTTTATTATTAAAGAATGGGCAGCATTCACACACGAAACAGGGGCAAAACGAGAAAGAATCTGTTAGGGGAAACATAAAAATTACTTTTATGAGCAATGTTAATTTAGTATGCTAAATTTGTTGAAACTAATTAGCGGAAATAGTCATTAAACAGTTTAATTTTTCTCAAAGAGGCAAATTATACAACCCTCAAGCAAGTAAAAATCGCTAAATAAGTACGCGGCTTGACCGTCACCAAACAAGAAGAAAAAAAAAGTTCGGTGTCCTTCAGACGGTTAAAAAAAACTTCCCGAGAATTTTTCGACATTTTTCAGCCAGTGTATGTATGCAAGTCTTCTTAAGCACATTCGTTGTGTCGTCCGAAAATAATTCAATTGCGAAACAGCTTTTAGTCGAGTCGGAAGGTAAGTATATTTGGATGGAGTGCTTTATTATTCATGAGACACAATCTTTTAATGGATCGTGAGTTACCGTCTGCAACGTGTTCTGTTACAAGTTACGTCCTACAGAGTTCTACCTCCAGGTACCGGGGGAACGGGAGCACGGCACTTAATAAATATGGATGTATGCATGTCGTGTATTCGGAAACTCCCAACTTTCTCAACTCCTCGTGTTCCCTTGGAAGAGAACTGGAGTTCAGTTGTCTCCTTGGAAGTGGGGCGTGCATTATCGGAAAAAGCTCCGAAGGCGGAGTGATCTGGTTACTGCAATAGTAGAATAAAAAGCTAGAATTTAATACAAAGAGCGTTTGCTTTATTCGGTCTTCGGCTGACAGGAACAATTAAGACCTAGAAAATATACGAGTAAACCTGTGCAACTACTAAACCTATCTTACAGTAGTGCTCAAACAAACCGCATCACATACAGAAATGGGGCATTCTGTATTTTGTTAATCCAATCTGCTTTCAAACATTTTATCAAACATCAAATATTAGTAGAAATTAGTAATTACATATTTTATGTGAATAATATGATGGTTTTTGATTCCATTGCCTTCATAAATCGCTCGATTATTGCAAATCAAGTGGTGTATTTTCAAGAGTAGTGACAATTGTGAGAAAGGTGGTGCGGATTTTTAGCACTGCTGTACGATCAGTTGTTATTTTGTGAGAACGGCATTGAGAAACTTATAAATGTAAGTACTACATCTAGTTTATTTTTATTTTCTCAAACCTCGTGCTACAAAACTGTTTTTACATCAGTTTCCCAGAAAAAATATTTTCCTTTAAATAACTAAATACTCTCAATTTTTAAATGTTTTTTAATCAGGAAAGAAAAAAACGCGTAAAATTGCGCTTACAAAATGCGTATGTGAAATGCACAAAAATAACAAATATTTACGAATATTATTTTTTTTATCCTCGCCCTCACATATTACATTCTACATTGTGGGAATGTCAACGCAAAGGAATAATATATGACAACATCACTATCTTTTATCATTATCATCCCTTGCCTATGTTGCAACCGCATACAGAAATTGCTGTATTGATAGAGAAAACCTGTCAGCTCATTAAGTAATCACGAAAATATGATTCGAAAACCAGTTATTACAGGAACTTAATAACTGATCATTTAATGTCCAGAAACAGCGAAGTAATGAGACAATAAGAATTTTTTAAAACATCAGTGTCTGACAAAAGCGGAAACGAGGCAGATACTGGAACAATGCCACTTGCAGCACTTCATAACAATGCAAAAACGTGCGTCAAATGTCTAACACTACTTTTTTTCAACAATATCACAAAAACAGTTGTTTTTTTTCTTTTTTATGGGTTATTTTTTCAGAGTAGCGAATGGCTGCAATCGATTATGAGGAAGTCAGCATACAAATTGACTGATAAGACAGTTTAGACAGATTCATATTTTGGCAACATAAAGAGCATCGAAGTCCACGACCACTGAATTCCCTAATTTAAACATTTTCATGTCATTCCATAGGATATGAAGCGGATTAAATGAGTTTGCAGGTGGTATACTTTAGTTTCTCCGATTAACGAGTACCTCATTTCCAAATTTACTCCTACGTCATTGCAATACCATTTTGTGTGTACGATAACAGGAAAATGCTAGGAGTTGCCGGTTTATTCAATCATTAGCCAGACGGTTTGGATAAAGCTGCATGAAGGTTTTTAATGAATCATTTTAATTAGGCTTATTTTGGTATTAGCCACAGGGAACGGGCAAAAGTAAAGTTACTGAGTGTGAAGAGACTTTCGTATTTATGAGAAGTATTTTGAAACACAAACGCATTTGAAATTGTGTACTGCACAGACTTAACATTGTTTTGAAAAATGGCAAAGACAGAAAGACGGGACCTCGTCGCTTGAACTCTAAAATGCGTAGTGAAGTGTTAATTGGGGTACATAGTGAGGTTTTGTTTCGTTAAATGGTACCACGTGAATAGAAATTTACAACTGAAACAGTGGAACTTCAAAACCACACATCGTCGAACTAGCGCTTGAAATTTTCCACCAGTAGTCTGATCCCTGTTTATCAACTATTTCTCTTCACCAGAACGTACTTCACCTATCCTAGACAACTTGTTTTGGCTAATGGCATCTCCATGAGGCTCGAGACCGAAGTGCGAATGCTTCGAAGCTAAGCTACTACAACCCTATCCCCCCTTGTTGGGTAATTTGAACATTAACTGGCTAGTCGGGAGTGAGCCAGATACCTTAACCGTAACATACATACTAAGGACTACACCAATTATCCTCTATTTGTTGATTACCATTAGCCAACATTGTTCCTACAAGACAATATCTTCTTTAATAACAACGCAATGGCAGCAGTGGAGGTGGTGATGGTAGGGGTGGAGCAGACGGCGGCTACTTCCTGCTGTAAGTATGAGTGAGGCGGCGAACGCTCCAAAATGCCAGGCGGGCAGGGCGAGGGCGAGGGCGAGGGCGAGGGCGAGGGCGAGGGCGAGGGCGAGGGCGAGGGGCATGGGCGCGGCCGCTGGCCGAGTTCGTTTTAATGATAGCGGGGCCACGCGGCCGCGGGAGAAACTGGCGGAGGCGTCGAGGAATGGGGAAGGAAGATGTCATACAAGAGAAAAACAATGAAACCAAAACGAAAGCAGGAAAAAGTGAAATGATTTTTTGTCTTTTTGAGAGAGAGAAAAATCAAAAAGTGAACGACATTTTTATGCTAGGATCAGTGATAAAATCGAAAATTACTTATTAATACCCTATCATGTATGCGAAATGCCTCATGAAAAAGCACATGAAAATGACGTACGAACAGCACATGACATACCAATTACAAGCTTTGTAATAATAACTCCAACAACTGTGAGAATGTCCACACGGGAAAGAGACATGTGGTCAAGTGTAAGCAACAAAGAATCTAGTCATCAGCAAACACTGGCGGTAACCAGCCTGCCAATAGCTACCCGCAGAGAGCAAACGCTAAGGCCCACCGCACCAACGTTCACTACGCCATCATCCACTGCTCCACCGCGCCATCGCTGCACGCACAATCGCCCAGCGCACTAACGCCCACCGCACCATCGCCCAACCACACTTATTTTTCTGCCGAAATTCGACAACTCAATTACCCTCGGCAACACTTTCCCCATCCATCTCTCCCAACCAAAATCGCACCTATTTCGCCTTCCAACCACTAGCCCCCCGCGCAGAATTCCTATCCCGCCGCAGCGAGGCAAGTGGGCCGCGGCAACGGCGCCCGCAAGCGCTTTCTTTCCGCCGGCGCGCTCGGCGCTGCAGCTCGGCGCAAGAGCTGGCCGGGGGCGGCGAACGGCCCGCGGGCGGCGGAGGCGTGGCGCGCAAACGTGACACGCGTGCCCGAGCGACGCTTCCGAGGCGTCAGCCGTCCCCCTCCTCCTTCTGCATCGGGAGGAGAGGGAGTCGGAAGGAGGCGCGTTTTTAACGTCGTCCTAAATGAACCAGCGCAGCCTAGCGCGCGCTCAGATTGGGGGCGGCGGGGGCGGGCGACGGCGTCTCCCACTCCAATGCGTTCCAAGGGCCCGGCTAGAGCCAACGGAACCCATCCGTTATGTCTTGTGTGACGCCCGAAACGGAATGCCGACACCAGTTAAATATTTCGTCTCTACCGAATTCCGACTGCTTTATTGACGTTCGCTTTAAGAACCGCGAGAAACTCGAAAGCAAATCTGGCACATGGGGTCATGATTGTCTGGTTTCGTTTTGAATGAATGCGAAGCATGCTCTCACTACGAATATAATTAGAATTATTTTTTGTACGTATTTGACAAATAGGAATAACAGCAGCGAACTTTAGTCTGAACTTCGATATTCAATATAATTTTGCAGCTTCATGTCCTTAATTTTCTAGAAGTTAAAAATGTAAATAAGGACACTTTGCTTTCATTACAAGTAGCGAATAAGCCTACATGCTTTGTACTGAAATGCATAACAATGTCTTGTCTGCCTTGGGGGGATCTGGAAAAACACCTCCAAGAGGATTTGAAAATTCGAAGTTTCAAGTTCTCGTACTTTACGAGAAAAACATTGACAAAGTAATAGAAACGACTCCGAACGCTTCCCTTTCCAGACCGATCGCCGCCTCCACCACACGCCTAAACGAGCCCAAGGCTCCCGCGGAGCTCATTCAGCGGCGCCGCCACTTCGCTCGCAGCCCTTCAGGTGGCGCGCCGTGACGCTCAGCGAGCGCGATTACGTCTGTTTTCGAAACGCGGCTGAAAAGGTGTCAGCGAGCGAGCAAGCGCCCGCCGCGCCGGCGACGGCAGCAGCGAATGTTTTCCAAACCGCCATCCTCCCGAGCCGACAGCCGCCGCCGCCGCCACCACCGCCGTCGGGGGAGAAAAGGAAGGAAGACGCGGCGCCGCGCCGCGCCGCGGCGAGGCGATGCGCGCTGCGAAGGCGCGCCAGACACGCACGAGCCCAAGGGTTCCCCCGCGCCCCCCCCGCCACGCCCACGCCTTTCATTCCACTTCGCTTTCACTCGATGGGCGGCTCCAGTTGGGAGGCGTGGCGCCCGTGCTCCCTGCCTCGAAATGTAGTTCTAAATTGAAATGTGTTTTAAAAAGAATATAAATGCGTTTCAGAACCGAAGACGATGAAAATGTATTTACTATTATTAATTTAGAGTGTCACCGAGTTTAGATCTAATCTATTTACAAAGCATTATAAAACGTTTTACTATTACTATTTAACCATACCTTTTTTATATTTATTTGTGAATTGTTTACGAATTAATAAATACAAAGCCAAAGCGGTGAGTAAAGTACTTATAAATATATTCAATTTAAAAAAAAGTCTTTCCTTACATTTTTTAATGTCGCCTACCTGAAGGTGGAAGGTGCAGTTTAGTGCATATGCTTTCCGTTCGCCACCCTGCTTTCCATTGCTTTCGGTCAGCGATCTCGTTGTTGGGGAACGCCTAAAGTAATACACACATTCTGCGATCGATGGTTAACATGAGAGAGAAAAATTACTAGCAAACGATGTGGACCTACGGGGGGGAGTAGCAGTCCAGAAAATGTCCAGCAATTTCGCCCACGCCGGGTACCCCCAATTCTTCCATCCGCCTTCAAGTCGCTCCCACATTAGAAACTGGGGTTTCCGGGAGACGCCGCGTCCCAGGTATCGTTTACAACATTTTAGCTGTCACACTGCGACCTTCCTCAGGGCAAAATGCGGAGGTTGGTCGCAGTATGAAAACCCAAACGTTGGCATTCACGTCCAGGACGTGGAGTCTCCCTGACCGTCAAGTGTCTATTGACTCCGTCCGCGGAAGCCTACGCTTTCATTTGTTCCCACCTAATCACCACCGAGGGAAGTGAACGCCAGCGCGCGCTGTAAAATCTGCTTTTCGTTTCGCTACGTACCACTCCGCGCCCCGCCCCTCCTCGCTTCGCTCTAATGAACACGACCTCTGTGCGCAGGGGGGGAGGGGGAGGGTTTTCAGAAGTTTTATCGTATTTACCGCCCCCATTGTGATTACCGCCAAGTCACGCGCGCGATCGATGCACCAACTAGTGTTCGCATTCAATGAATTTTAATAAAGCTTTCAGACGGCATTTAGATTGCACAAAACGATAGCCGCTCCGCCATAATTTATAAAACGCGCCAAAAGCGCGGATATATATGGAGAGGAGAGAAGTAGCCAGATCCGCTCGTTTTACCGACAGTTTAATCACCGGATCTGAAAACTCTGCCCGCAGCCAATAACGTAACACAATATTTGGCCGCATAAAAATTCCGAAATTGTTATACGATCTACTCGCTAATATTTCCGCACGCCGCCCAATAAAAAAAATATAATTGTTTTCATAGCCAACCGTGGCGGCACTGCCGCTGACGGAAGGAGTGCAGGCGAGAACCAGAGGGTGGGAGAGAATACTCAATTATTAATGCAGCTTCCCGATGTCGTATAACGCATGAAACCGACACAATTCCATTTCCACCCCGACACCACTTAATTGCCAATATCACTCTATTACGGTTGCTGACAACTTCGACATCCGAAATAAAATATGTAGCGCGCAACGCCGGGCAGCCGGTAAACCGCCTGCCCACACGGCGAATTCGCGAGGTTGCCAACTTGCTGACCACACGCCACCCCCTCCTAACACTCCCCGCGCCTCCCGACCACCCATTTGCTGGATTCATTCCCTAAGGAGACGATCACAGTGGAGACGATTTTGGCGGAAATTTCGGTCGGCCGAAACGTCGGACGGACAAAATCAAACTAAACAGATGTCCCACCGACAGCCGATGTTTTCGGGTGAGATCGTTCGGGCTCACCTCGACCATTTCCATTTACAATCAAAGTGTTTGAACGAATTTGGCACATCAGACAAAAACGTCGAGGTCGGCCGACCGAAAAATCGACTTGACTGTGAAAAGTTGACCGAGGAATGAAGTCTGTATAAATTTATGCTCATCGCCTTCTTCCAAACCACTCGCCAGCCTAAAGCTCACCTATCCAACTCAACCACTGGCTCACCACTCGTCCACCGAAAGCTCACCTATCGAACAACTGGCCCATCACTCTTCCGCTGAAAGCTCACCTACCCATCTCTCGCATAACCACCGGCCCACCACTCGATCTCCCAAAACATACCTACACAACTCTCGCCAAACCACTGGCTCGCCATTCGCCCGGCCTAAGCTCACATATTCTAGTCCAGCCAAACCACCAGCCCACCACTCCTCCATCCAAAGGCTTACCTACCCATCCCTCGCTAAACCACTATCCCACCACTCGTCCGCTCGAAGCTCACCTATCCAACTCTTGCCAAACCACCGGGCCCACCACTCGTCCGCCCAAAAGTTCATCTCTCGCCAAACCACCACTCGTCCGCCCGAAACTCACCTACCCAACACTGGGCAAACCACTGACCCAACCGCTCACAGGCGCGTGCGTGGGGCGCACTCTGCGGGAAAAGCGGTGGCCGCGCCGAGCGCGAGGGCCCTTCGCTTATTTTGAATGAAAATACGCCGGCACTAATTCCTACGAAAGCCGCGCGAGCGCCAGCGCAAAGGGAATGAATAGCCCTGATATTTAAAACATGTTCTTCATGTATCTCCCCCCCCCCCAGCACGAAGCGCCCGGCCAATGCGGAAATGGAACGGACGCGAACGGGCGAGAAATGGACAGATACGCGTTCGGGGAAGGCGACGGCACGAGGATGCTTTGTGGGATTCGGCGAGTGACGGGGAGCGCTGCTGCCGCATACGCGCACACGGTGCGGACAGGGCAACGAACGAGGGCGCTAGAAAAAGAAACAAGACACAGAAAATTTGCAGCACTTTTTTCCCCTCTTTCTTTCCTTCCTCTATGATAAAAACCGTGCGGTCTCCCACACGTGTGGATACACTTTTTTAATTTCGCGCCTCGCTCCTCCGTCCCTCTCTCTCTCGCTCTTTCCCGAGAGCGAGTTGGAGCTCCCTTCCCCTCCCTCAACCCCTCCCCCTACTCCACTGTTCCCGCGCATATTCCCCGCACGTCCACAATGCGATTCCAGTAAATTAGGCGGCCGGGAAGGCGGGCTGCACCGTTCGGCACAATTTGGAGCGGCGCCAACCCGGAGCGAAGCTGATCTCGGTGACCGGAACACCCGCACCAGCACACACGACGACCGCCGTGCCGCCCGACCACTCGACCACCGACCACCCGGGCCGCGCCGGCACAATTAGCGCGCCCGCCGCCGCCGCCGAAAACACTGACCGCCGCCACCGCCCCGCCGCCTCGGCGACCTAAGCCAATTCACTCCCATAGGCGGCGAACTGCTTCGCAACTTGCGCTCGCGGGCCTAATGTTTAGGCCCGCAGGGCTTCGCACAGTTGGGATACCCGAACCCGGACTTGCTGCATTGGTTGTAAATGGGGCGGTTCATTTCATTACTCGTACGACTACAAATGTAACATCCTTATTACGAGGAACCTACTAGTCAACAATTCAAAAGCAAGCTAATAATGAACATAAAACTAAGTAAGCAACTAAAATTTTTCAGCGTTCCGAAACAAAGTGTAATTCTATAAGTGTTAAAGGTTCAATAATTTTCATTTACATTACGATTCGAAAATATACAAACTGGGTTAAATGTTTCATAAATTGTCAAAGATTTTCTAAAATATCACGTCTAGAACAGGGAATAAGAAAGATCGTAATTAAGTATCTAACAATGTCTACGAGTTGAATGTTTAAAATCCATTGTTAGATACGTTCTCCAATTATACAAAATGAATTTAACGTTTCATTTTGTCACAAAGATATTTTCGAGCACTAGCTCAAGTTAGATTTTACCGCAATCCAATAAAGAAAACTATGCATGAACGTCGATCGAAAAAATGGAAACAATCGACTTGTACTTTAGTGTGTAGGCCTATATTACGTAATAAAAGCTAGTAAATATAACAGTACATTAAAGCCAATATCGAAAAAATATATCTCTCAAAGCACCATTTTCAGGAAAATAACTCTTGTTTCTACATTCCATTTTATTTTGTTGACTTATTTCATTGTTTCTGCTTTCCACTTTTGTTACACGACCTGCGGTTTAAAAACAACTCTGGTTCAATCACTAATAGACTTCTTTCCGATTTCTAAATGCGATGCTATTTCTAATCAAAACCACTTCTATCAGTACTGGATTAAACAATTATTACTGTGAGTTAACGCTGGCAATGAAAAAGCGCCTGGAAGACAAGATCGACATCCAAGAGCAGAAAGCAATATAAATTACGTGACAATGACGTTCAGGTGCCCTTTACCCACAGTAAAGAAGTTATAAAGCTCTCTTCGCAAGTGAAAGGCACCGGGGCCCCCCGGTAATAGGGCAACTCGAGACCGACAGACAGAGAGAGAGAGAGAGAGAGAGAGAGAGAGAGAGAGAGACAAAAGAGAAAACGACAGAAGCGAGACAGAAGAAGAAAGGCAGAGGGAGCCAGCGAATCGAGCGATTTCTTAACCCACGCGTCGCCCGGTGAATAAACAATGACAGCGCGGCCGTGGAGGCAGATGTTTTATAGAGACGTCACACTCCAATGTCCCGATTCGTTCCGGGGAATCGGGAGCAATTTACGTTGACGATCGCCGCTTGAAGACCGCACTCTGAGAGGTTTATACAACCTGCCCGCCCCGCGGCGCGCAGGGAATGATCGATTTTTTATTAATTACTTTTTTTAGACGAAAAAAAAAGACGGGCACGATGAATGCTGAGGGAGAGGAACGGGACGCTAATAGTCGACGGTGGGGGAAACGTAGAGAAGAAGCAAGAAGCAAAGGACGAGAATGACCCCGCCTCCTTGTGGTAAATTAATTAACTTAAAACGTTAATTTGAAAATTGCCCCAAGAGCCCGCCGAGGGGGCTGCGGTGCCGGGGCTGATTGCAGCCGAACTACCGCTCGCGGTGGTAGTGCGAGTGAGGGTGAGGGGGGATGTGGTGACGTCTGTGGGGAGGATGGAAACGGCTGTGACAGTGGTGGAGGCGGAAACTGTCTTAGCGTGCGTGACGTAACGGACGAGTGAGGTAGGCGTCATAGTGGTTGCGTAGGCGACGCCGCGGGCACGAGTTTAGACTTTTGTACGGATGTTTTCAAGTGTTGCGAGACTCAGACAGCGTAGGGTTGTCCGACTGACGGCCCGCACGCCGCGTGCGGCCTGCAGTGACATTTATTGTGGCTCGTGAAAGAATATTAGTCAAAAGTGTTCCTTCCATCCACGTCGGGCGAGAACATAAAGCGCTTGACGCCTTTAATCCCTTTAATATAAAAATAAGTTAAATTTATATATAAGGATATTTTTATAGTAAATGCAGAAATTCAATATCATTCCCAAGTGTTTCAATGCGCTATGCATGGTACAGCCTAATATAACGAAAGGTTCCATCCCCCCCCCCTTCCCGTTTCAGAATAGCCGAGGACACTGCAGAGATCAACAATACCGGAAGTTAGGTGTAGATCGCCCGAATATTGAAAACAGAGCCCGCAACAAAATAAAAAGGTTTTAGTAATGGCTCTTCAGTTCTTTCAATTTGGATACCCATGACATAGCATTTGCTTGTGCTTTGCAATTCAGAGACAACTAAAATATTGGTTTTCAATTGCAGCCAAGGGAAAGAAAAAATTACAGAACGAAGTTGAATTATGATGATGTTCAAATGATAGTCAAAATGAATGTTCCCCTTGCCTGTGTAGGTCTGTGATTTATATTTTTAAGTTAAAAAAACAATAATTTTCTTAAATTAAAATGTGAATTACTTCAATTGCAGTAGTAAAAAAGCCAACATATGAAATCCGTTTTTGTGAGATGTCAATAGTGAATAATCTACGAATAATTATTGGAAGCAGATCACACGACAAATTTACGCGTGGAAGCCTGTATTTTACAACTTCCTGTCAAGAAGCCCGTTATTTAAAATTCATAAGTGACGTAAATTACAGCTATTTGAAGCAAAATGCTACAATTAACGAAGTCATTTTTTCCGTCTGTTATTTGAAGAAAAAATGCTACTATTAATCAAATCATTGTTCCTCCAAGTTAGAAAGCGCGCGTCACAACACTGAAGCTCCAAAAATTTATAATAATTGAAAAGCTAATCGGTATTATACGTGCATCGTCTTACTATTGCCTTACATATTCCATGGAAGCAGTCAACTTTCTTTCCTCGTCTTATCTCTGTCCCTAGGCGACCACAAGCCTTACCAGTGAAGGGTATCGGCAGAGGGCGGCAATGCATCAGGGTAAGTGAAGATGGGGGTAGGGGGTCCATCTACCTCCAAAACAAACGATCGCTAACTTGTCACTCCTTTTTTGCCACCTGATTATAACAAAATCACTTGTAGGAAGCACCCGACGCCTAATGTCAAGAAAGATATAGTGAGTCTTTTGAAATAAATAGAACGATTGAGAATATCGTAGAGTTGGGACTAAATACAAAACAAGTTCCTCAGATCCATGTGAAGGGATGTAAAGGTGAACTAAACCTTATGTTATTAAAGAAGAGAGAGCGAACAATGTATTGTTGAGAACGCTTGGTGAGACGTTATCAATTGGAAACAAACATTTTGCTTTATTTAGAAAAATGCATTTTATTTCTTCATAGAGAGGAGTTGGAGGTGATTGTCAACTCGAAATGAACTTGAAGAAATTGGTGACGTTACATATAAGAAACGTACCAGCAAGATAAACACAACATACATGAGACAACATCAAGCACGTAAAATTTCCACGTGCATATTCTCGCGAAGAAGTTAACAAATAAATTATACAGTTTACTGCGATACGAGACATGTGTAAAACTGAAATGTCTTGTTGTATTAATTGCCTACTACTCGCATGCCATTCAAACGCGAAAAAATGTAAAAATCTCTAAGTTACACATAAAAAATAACCTAAAAATCACGCCGGTGTAAATATGTAACACAAAACCCGCGCGAATCAAGCTACAGCCCAGTCGTACTCGCTGGCAAACTGTAGACGGAGGGTTCCATTACTTGCCCGAGCTTATTATCATCTCCACGGGAGAACAAACAAGAAATGTTAATATACACCGCTTCATAAAAGAGGAGCCATGCGGCTGCCCCTTCCCGTCGTGATATAAAGCAGAAAATTACCCTAGTTTTACACTAAGTGCTACTAAATTCTCTCGAAAATGATAACATCAGCTTCCACAAACAAAACGAAAAGAAGCGCAGGCCGTCTCGTGCTTTTCGCGGGAGACTTCGACTCTTCCAAGAGCCAGTCGGGTAGTTGGAATGTTGGACTACTCCTTGAAAGAAAGAAGCGTAGTCCATGTTTCGTAGCGCATTTCTCTTTCAGTGCACAGTTATGCGTGTTCAGAAAATCTAAAGAATCGACTTTTATTGAGAAGTCGTTGTTCTGCACTAATTTTCACGTGAGGTTTAGGAGAGTATAATTCCGTTTTGGAGGCGAAAATTCGCTTTGCAGAAAATGAATATCACCACATTATATTACAATGTAAACGAAGGTTAAAATGAAAATACGGTAATAGGTTAGACGATTCAAATAATTGCGAGTTAAATTGTGTTCCATCTGCATGCAGTATAAATTTACTACGAAATCTTCACAACACATCTCCTAGAGGATGAACTCAACATTATTTGCACGCTGATATGACATCTATTTTGATAAGATAATAATAAAAGTGATGTCTCCACGACAGCGAGCAGTTGCTCCTTTACTACCCACGTACATGCTGCTCGTGTAACTACTGCCTCAGCGAGCACACTCTTGAGTCCCTGCTCTCGTATTGTACTTTAGCCTCCAGAGGGCTGACCGTCTGGTTTCTTTCTTTTGCTCGCCTCTCCGAACACAGCCCCGCCCCTCCACTGCCGCGTCGGCTCTGCGCCGCCCCTCCCCCCCCTCCGCCGCCCTCTCTTCGGCCCCTCCTCCTTCCACCGCTCCCACGCGGGAGCCTGGCTTGACAGAAAAGAAGTATTCAAGTCGCAGGAGCCTCCGTCTGCTGCCAGGGGCATTTTTAACAGTTCTGCTCCTTTTTCTTGGGACCGTCGCTACAGCCGCGGGAGATAAGATTGCCACGTGGTCGCCAAGGAACACGCCGTCCTCAACATCGAAAGGAATCATTTTTACAAGGAGAGTCGCTTCTGCGAAAGAAACATCGACAGACTGTAAAACATAACTGGATTTTGTATATATTTTTCAACTAATTGTTACTGGAAGAAATAGAAAAGTCAAGAATGAACAATATAGCGGGAACTAGTAAGAACGAGTTCAAATCCGACCGAGGACAATGTCAATAATTCACAGAAAGGATCTTTGCATGGGTTTCTGACACGTGGGACTCCTTTAACTAACATTTCAAACAAACGTTTTCTTTTGATGCATGGAGTAACCCGTTTCTCCTAAACACATTCATTACGGTTTTTTTTTACGATGAAACGGCTCTTCCGAGAGTGAGATGTATCTCCTTCACGACTTACTGTTTTTCGTCCACTCACTAGCTCAACTCTAACCAAAGATTTAATGAAAGCGATTTTCATAATCCCAAAGAAGAGGTAAGTGCAATGTTTACAAGAAGCGCGCCCACATGTTGACACGATCCACGTCAATCAACAACTGGGACGAACGTTAAAACAAGTCGGCGAACGCCACACAAAGAGGGGTTGTTCAGAGGAGTCGCATTACTTCCGTCGAGGAGCTCTACAGACACTCGATCTTCAGACCAGCCCGAGCGGCCCACGACCAACAGGGAAGCCGTGACTGGAAACAATCGAAGCCCTCCCGCTCCATTGTCCACGACGCAGCGCTAGGAATCACAGATGAAAGACCGCCGGGAGAAAGCGGGGTTGTAGGAGTTACTCAACGGAACTTTATTTTTTTATTTTTTTGTATTTCCGCCTCGAATCCTTTCGACAGAACTGGCAATGATGTGCGTAAAAGCAGCTCCGTTGAGTACGAGCGTGGATCTGTTTGATTATTTTTTGTTTCCCGGTAGGTCGACTGCTATTGTCATTAGTCCAGTGTGCGTAGTGCATGTTTTAGTACGTGAGGTGGCGATGTTCTTCCCTGGTGGATGGTGAGAAACAGCACCGACCTACATGTAGGCTTGCGGTGTTTTCCCTGTACAGGTATATCCTACCAACTTGACGCGGCCCCAGCCAGGACAAGCTCGAAGCACTTGACTGGTCTCCCGGCATGTGTTCTCGTATGTTTAGGTAAGGGTTGAGGGAAGGATAAGAAAGGGGAAGGATGAAACGCACGGTTCATGGCCCGTTTGTTAGGGTACTACTCTGGCATTCGTCTGGTATTGATAGGAGAACCACGGAAAGCTACCGATCAGAGCAGCCGGCCGGTAGAATTATTCTCCAGATAGCGGCTGAATCCGACCTAGCTATGCAGTGTTGAATATCCTGCCACCGCCGAACTCTAATCTTAGGACCTTCCGGCCAGAGCCACTGCAGTGACATCCCTGAGCCACCTCACTCGGTCTGCGTGAAACTGCAATTGACGGGTGACACACTACACTGGAAACGACGCACTTAAAAAGGCAGACAGCGCGACGCCGATAACGCATTTCTTGTCGTACATTCCTTCCCATTAGCGAGACAGATAAAATGTTTTCGCCATTGAGAATACAGTGTTCTTTGCGAGTCAATAATACAAGCGGGCGATTGAGTATCACACTGCTGGTCTTTGTAGTCGCAGATAGCAGTTTTATTGAAAGAAAACATCGTGTTAATACAGTTTATGGCTCGTTAGAGCACGCACTGCATACACAATAAAACGGTGTTTATTGAAAGCTGATTTGTAAGACGTGATATCAGAGAACGACAAAGAAATTAATATTAGGCTGTGAATAAGGAAAGTAACAGATCAGAGGATTGACTTTTTCTGAACTAAAAATAAATTTTAAAATGGGCAACTACATCCTTATTGGGCAAAACGTTATCTCGTCAAGCGCTCTTCCTTGTTTTCAGATAAAAGTTTGCGACGACAAAGTTCACATCTAGGATAACACCCCAGTTCCACTAAATGTTTTTTCTTCATTTGTAAGAACTCTCTTTAGAAGAACACGCTTCTGCCGATTCTTTTAACAGACGGAATATATTCTAACATTTACTTCAGTACTATATGAGATTGCGTACAAATAATAGAAGAAAGATACATAGAATGGTTTAGCAAAGCAACACAACAAATTAACCGACATGTACGGAAGAAAGAACAAAAATTTATATTTCTTCAAACCCAGGTAGTGCTCAAGCAAAAACGCTTCAATTAGTGTTCAGTTTAAGCACGGACGTTAGTTTGTTCATAATATTAAGATTAATATTTCTTGTCTTGGAAGTATGGGCAGCTACGTGATAGAACGAAGCCTTCCAGGAAATTGCTTAACCATACATGGTTGACAGCAATATTGCTTTTGAATTTCCATTTCAAGCTACCGTCAAGACCGAAATGTTCAATTATGATAAACAAGAACTGTGGAACAAAACACTTGTTAAAGCGTGTCTTATGAATAGCAATTTCTTCCAGCTCGGAAATAAACGTTGTTTCCTCTACTACTTAGGGTTCTTTTGTCCTAGAACTGTCCATTTCTGGCATGTTGTTAATAAACAACATATCTGTATTTATTATTATTATTATTAATATAAGGAATTCGGTTACGCAGAGACGTACAACAACATGTATCTACGCAGAGTAGAAAGAGTTCGAATTGCGTGGAAGGGCTGAGTGATTTCATGAAGTATGCCTGATCTACCTTCATTCACATCACATTCTCACCCTACCTACGTTCACACAGTGCGAAAGGCTATTACAATAGCAAATCACCACATGGATCGTCTGTAGCGAGAAGGTGAGGGCGTTGTCTCTTCCCTCACGTATGCTCAAAAACTAGTATACACTCATTACATCACACATTATTCGTAAGCCCATAATGTTATTAAAGGGCTCCTTCAACGCATAAATCACCTCCATCACGGGCGGATCCAGAGACAAATTTTGGGAGGGGAAATTCAATATGTTTTCGTCCCATATGTAATTTTACAGATTTTATAAAATGTAGCAAGCTACACTCAGCTCGTGCTGCGATACGATTTTATTCGTCTGAATGATAATACGAAAATATTTTTCTTGAATGTCTCGCGACAATGTAAAAGCAATAGTAACTTAAATATTTCAGGGGCGTGTCTCCACCCATAGCCATCCACTGATTTCGCTCTACGCTCCTCTCCTTCTGTCCGTCGTCGGCAGAAGAAAAGAAAGCAAAAGAAAAGAAAAGCAAAAGGCGAGGGGGCAGGGGCGGGGAGCGAGCGACGCAATCGGACATCACAGGTGATTAAGGCGCTGAGGGCCCTCGTAGCCAGGCGGCAGGCGCTATGCCAGCGGCAGATGTCACTGCACCAATCGGTCGCGCAAGTTCCTGGTCAGGCACAGTCCAGGCCACACGGAAGTCAACAGCTGCTGACACACCGCCCAAGAAGACTGGCTATAAGTGGGTCATCCACATTCGGGATAGCGTGCTATTCTTTTTTTTTTTTTTTGTTCAAAGACAAAACAAAGGAATGTTCTCAGGCATCTCAAAACTCCAATATCTTACGAACACTTAGCACTATCCCTATGATCTACAATAAAAACAACAATAATAAGTAATATTATTCGTAATAATAATGGTTATGTAAAACCTGTGTTCAAGAAAGCAAAATTCAAAACATCTAAAATACTTCAAGCCCACAAAAGACAATAACGCCGAAATATTCACATTTGTACCACTTTTCCGATCCGTTTTCAAAGTTTTGTTAATGTCACGTGATCTGTAGACGTAGGCTTCAGACGAGAAAAATCATCCTCGGACATAAACGAATAAAAAAAAAACAAGAAAAAAACGCGACCTCCCTCCCAACACGCGTGCGTCGCCGGCAACCTTGTGCGCCGAGACACGCAGGGGCCGGCGGCGTGACGTCATCACCCCAGCTGCTCCCCCTCGTGCCCTCGCGCCCTCCCACTCCTTTGCCCCGCGCCCTGCTCTGCTCGCCGTAGCCCGAAGCGTGAGCACAGCCGCGCCCGCAGCCACCGGCGCCCGGCACACATGCACGCGCGCACACACACACACTGACGTACGTACAAAAGAAGTGCATTGCGCTATTATGCACACTTAACCCTTCTATATTGCCGCCGGATTAGAAGCAGGGATAGCTCGAAATGTAATTAAGGTTCGAATTAAGAAACTGCCTCAAAAATATATCTTTTAATGTACGGGAAAGTAAAAATGTAATACATGCGGATGAAATTAAAATGTCTGGAATATCTGAATTTTCGTCAAAAACATATTTCGCTCTCCCAGCTGTCATCATTTCCTTGAGTTTTTATTGTAATGCATGTCAAGAGAAGTAGGATTATAAAATGAAGAATACACTAGATACTGTTATTATTACTGTTTGTCTTATGTTTTTGTTACAAAAACTACTCCCATTGCTCGAGGTAAATATAGTGACTTGTGACAGATAATTAGTTGTAACTTCGATATCCAATTGAGAGCTTCAAAACCAAAAAATATAATCATGTCAGAGTTTCTCATTTGATAACCTGGTTCAGCGGATGAAACGTCACTATATTTAAATCGGACCATAACACCCCTTAAGATATTGTTCTTCCGCAAATCGCCCACTTTTTTTCGTACCTTTCGATCATTCCCTCAAAGGCAATTGCGAGGTAAAAATAAAGTTTCTCTCGCATGCACACAATCCACCATTACCGTCATAGCGGTGTGAAGAGGGGTGGGTAGTGAACAGAAGTACGCGTGGTTTCCCTGAACATTTCAAAACGGGCTTCGTAGCATTACATAATAAAACATTTTATTCTGCGTAAATATGATCAATTTCTTATTTCCGGCCTTTTTTAAGCTGACAATTTGGGGACTTGATACTTGACATGTGGAAAACAGGCTCTCCCAACTACCTGGCAACCCTGTAAATGGTCCAATATAAAAGTGACTGACTTCCTAGGAAAGTGTGAATTACTTAAATAAAAATATTTGATGGGAAAACGGACCCAAAAATGCCCTCCTCCTCCTCCTCCTCCCTAGTTTTGGGCTCCTCGCGCCTGTGATTACTGTACTTGTAATTAGTATTTATTTTTCCACGCCGAGTCAGCATCCCGTCGCGAAGAGCGCCTCGGTCACGAATACACAGCGAGTGGGTTGCCGAGCGTCACAAAAGGGGAGTGGAGTCGGGGCCAGTGCCCCGCCCCGCGACGCCCCGCGCGTTCTCGCAGCTGCCGCCGCGCCGCCGCCGCCACTGCATCCCGTCGCGGCCGCACCCTCCCCCCGTCCGGCCCCGGCGCACATTGCGGCGCGTGCCAAGAGCATCCTGCTGGCTGGGCCGGGCCCGTACCGTTCCGTCCCGTTCCGCCCCGTCCCGTCCCGTCCCGTCCCATCCCATCCCCTCCCGTCCAGTCCCGTCCCGTCCCGTCGCCACGTCTCGTGCCCGACGCGCCGGGACGCTAGGCGGCATAACGGCGAGGTTGCCTTGCTGGCCATTCCGCTGTCCAGCGGTGAACTCGGGATTTCTAACCCGACTGGGGTAAATGTACAGCCTCTCCTCCCGCGTTTATGCGACATTATTGTAATACTGTTTGAATAAAAGCTGTCATTACGAAAATTTTTATTTATCATGAGAACCGCTTTCGACGACATAGAAGCTACCATCATCATCACATCGAGAATTGACACGATTTCAAAATCATTAAATAAAACAACAAACACAGATAAATGAGTTAATATTACTGACATATAATATTCTCAATTTAATACAGAAGGAATGAATATTATTAAACAGAATAAAAGGAAACAAAAGTTCATTTAACTGGTGAAGAGGAAGAGCACAATTAACGCCTGGTCATTAAGCATAATTATTTCACTTATTATTATTATTATTATTATTATTATTATTATTCAATTATCAATTTCTACAATTATCAAATTCATATAATTGAGCAATTCTTTACCATAAAGTACATCATAACGCTATTTTCAGTAAAGTGGTTTCATTTACAAAAATAATACGTATCAATTGTAATTGACGCTAAATAAAATATTGTTTCTCTCCTTTACTATTGAAAATTGGCAAATAGAAGTAAGCCCTCGCTGAAACGGAACTCATTTAGCTAACGTATTTAATAGCAAACTGCAAAAATGTGTGCTCATTTATTACAAAATTATTAGAAACCACGGATTACGTAAAACATCAGCCACATTACTCACTCGATTCACTGGATGGAAACGCGCACGCAACTTCACTGCAGGTCATTAGCCGTCCTTTACCCCGTCGCTCAATTTTCCTCACCGCTAATTTTACCCTCATTGTTTCCTCTGCTCATCACGTAGGTATTCCTTTTGATCACCACGAGAAAACTCGAGAAAATTCATTACGACCTATTCTGCGCGAGTCACAGCAAACTATCGGGCCATTATTCAGGCCTTGGTCTACTGCACGCTACTAGTATTAACACTTCTCACGGAGCACAAAGAAAATGGGTTCCCAGTGTCGGGGTTTTTCTCTTCCGTCGCTCCTGCACCTGCAGCACGCACAAAAGCCAATATTCACCAACAGCCGCGGGTCTCTTTCACCAGACACAATCAGCAAACGAGTGAAAAAAAAAGAAAAAAAAAACGGCAGGGAAATCTGAAGGGAAGGCTAGGCGGCTCATTTTATACACGGCGAGTTCGATGGAACGATTAATACCTCGGAATCGGCTGGCTTACGAGGCAAGCGTCACGCAAACCGAGAACAATGCACACATCACACTCAACTCAGTGCTTTCCAATCGGAAAAGGAAAAACAACGCGTAGACTGTTATCAAAGCGTGTTGCCGTTGGTAGGTAAGCAAAGCGAAAATGTATTCAAAGCCATTTCATAAATTCTAAAATAATGCACCGGCATGTACCGGCACAACATCTAACAGGTAATGAAAAACTGTGTTGGGTTCAAACTAAGCAAAATGAAAAGAAAACCATCATTACGGTTTTATTACTTCTCAAAAATGAGCACTACGTTATTCTGTAGATCTCTCAAATCATTTTAATAGGTTCAAATAGAGGCTTTTTCGTTCTTTCAATAACTCACCTTTTTCTTTAACAAACATCGCGAGAGCGAGTCGAAATTTGCTGTAACAAACCCCGACATAAAACTCGAACTTTCTTGAAGTTTAACATTAAGTTTCGAGACTTCCGCGGAGTTAAGTTGTAAGGAAACCGGAGCAGAAACGAAGAGGAACAAAAAGCTGACATTCTCCCACCTAAAAGCACCACTCACGACCACCTTATCAAAATCCCTCTCACGTGAGAACATAAAACAGGAAAACTTTCTTGAAATACCTCAGAACTACAAAGAAGCAACAAAAGTCTGTCCATCGTATCACTCCCTGAAGGATCAGCGTGATATTTAGCTACACACAATGTAAATTAGTATATTTGCTCATGGTACTAACATTTTATCGCTCTGCAATTTTGATGAAATATAGAAAAACCTCAAAAACTTACAGTAAATTCCATCAGTTCAAACAGCACCCTAGTTCCTTATTTAAGAAACACCTTTTTGCCCGTCTTTTTTTAACTTCATTATTTTGGTATCTCTCATCACGGTGTTCATTTGCCGAACTTTGTCTATCTCTCTTATATATTAATTTATTCCTCACCATTTAGGATCCCCTGTGGCTTTTGCGTATGCTCTCCTTAAAGCACTTACTACGCTGACATTTTTATCGTTTGTTCAAGGATAGAACAAAGTAATAAACGAGAGATGTATATCGTGTATAAACTCGCAATCTTTTTCCAATACGATTTCTCTATAATTGGTTTGCCCAACGTTTTCCTTTTAGGTTTGTACCCCATCTACTCCACTAGCCTAGCTTTGCTCATCCCTCCTTTCTTGTCTCTACCTCTGGAGAATCCATCGTCCCCTTCGGCCATGCATATTCTCTCCTTAGAGAGAGAAAAAAAAAGAATCCGCTTCCGGCTCTCAATTCTAAGTTCCTTCAACTCGCCCCTCCCGCCCTCTTTTCAGAGAGAGAGAGAGAGAGAGAGAGAGAGAGAGAGAGAGAGAAAGAGAGTGGGAGGGAGGGACGGGGGGCGAGCGAGTGCGGCGCGACAGCCGCACGGGGCGAGCACCGTCCCCGGAGACCGGGCCGGGGCGGCGCGAGGCGATGTGGGTGAGGGCGAGCTGAGCAGAAAACGCACGGAAGGCGGCTGCGAAGCTGCTCAAGACGAAGGCGATGGAAACGCGATGGAGGGCGGAAGGGCGACAGAGATGGCAGCTTGCGCAAAAATGAAGTAAAGTGACGGGGTTTCGGTGAGTAACGCGGGAGAAGGTAAGCCCTGGTACGGTGAATTGCGAGAGTGAGTCGATATTTACGTCGGGCGCGACAACTACTTAGGTCATTAGCCCAATAAGTACCGTACGTATTATATCCTGGGAGGTGGCGGTGTTCCTTTCTTACTGAAACTGGATATCCTGCTCCGACCAACACATCGGCTTGCGGTGTTTTCCTCTCCAGGAATCTCTCTTAGTGGGATACTGCCCCAGCCTCCCGGCGCTAAGCATCCAACTGGTTTCCGGTCTCGAACCGACGGACGGGCCTGACAACAACACTGCAGAGGAAACAGTATTGTTTCTGCTGAGCTCGCGCAGTCGATGAGAATTGTAGGAGGCACACTCCACGAAGGTGTGATACGTCGGATGGCGAGGATAGACAGCGGTGGATTGAAAGCTGCTTGGGGCCGTCCAGGTCGCAGTGAATTTGAGCCAAGGACGAAGAAACAGGAGCTGGGGAGGAAAAGAAGGAAGAAGAGGGAAAATAAAATATAGATACGTGGACTGGATGGAGACGGGTAGTATAGATACAAGAGATGAGGAAAGAGACTGCAACTAATAGAGAGGACAGAGAGACCCGGAAGGCGATGAGAGAAAAATAAACGAGAGGCCGCCGTTGCAAGTGGCATAAGATACTAAAGCAGCAAGACCCAGACAACTAGGTAGGAGAAGTTACCCTTAGCGAGCAGGCGTGGAGAGAACAGGCGAGATCGGCGTGAGCGCGGCTGGGGCGGGCGGAGCGAGGGAGGAGAGTGGAGGAGGGGGGCTGCGGGCGCGGCGGTGTCGCGGCGCCGCCGCCGCCGTCGGAGGTGCCCCGCGGGACGCGACAGGCGGCAATTAGGCTCTCCTCACCACCCCCGCCGGGCGCGGGGTCGCCACGATCGCACCCGAGCGCGCACGCCCATAGCGCAGCGACTGTAAACGAGGTGAGTGCGTCCGCGCCGCCCCCGCCTCTCATTACAGGACGGTTATCGGTCACGGCGCCGGCTAATACGAGGCGCCGCCCGCGGGGACGCGGCCTCACATCCCGGCGGGACACGCCACCCACACGCCGCGCATCGCACGTCTGCCCGCTTCATCTCCCAGCCGCAGCATGAGCTCCATGTAACACGTTGATGCAAGGGGCCCAGAGTTTGACCACCGACCGTGGAGGATATTCGATAGTGGCTATTTTGCAGGGTCGAATACACCCTTTCCGCACGAGAATTCAAGCCTCGGATTGCTCTGATCGGGAGTTTTCCGAGGGTGCTCCGATTGATACAGACAAATGTCGGAGTATGCCGGCCTCTGATCACGCGTGAGCATTCCTTCATCATTGTCGCCTTCTTTTCTCTCTCCCGCCGTCCTTCTTTCTCCTCTCCCGCCGTCCTTCTTTCTCTCTCCCGCCGTCCTTCTTTCTCTCTCAGGGATGGTGTCCTGCTGGGGGAGGAATCATGAGGAGGATAAATCACGGACATAGGCTACCGGAGTTCCTCTTCCGGCGGAGGAGGAGAGAGAGCATTTCTTCTCGGTATAAAACATGCACAGGACTGACGGGATCAGTGTAGTTGAAAATTCACAATCATATCTGTGTATCTGGGCCTTGCGACACAATGACTGGTCCGTCAACGCTGCCCTTCGCTACAGTTCATGTAATTGATTTTTTTATTGCGGCCGCTATAAAGCGGAGGTCGAACAATTAACCCTACGAGTTCATATTGATTTTACTATGCATTTATTTATGAAGTGAAATAATGATTTCACAACAGTTTTTAGCCCCTGCCGTATTATATTTTGTAACTTTAATAAACTGCATTTTGTACTCAAGGTAATGGACTGCATTGCATTCTTGTTTCGATCCGAACAATACATCGTTTGTAATTAACAGCGTAATTTTAAATAAACGTGCTCGCTAAATGGAGGTCAGTTATGCTTATGCACAATTAATACCATTATCTGACAGTTAAATATACTCGTTAATGCCATAAACCCCTGTCAAGAGATACTGCAGAACATTTGCCGTTAAAACCCTTGGTACATGCACTCATAACGGTTATTGACGACGAGTTGTAATTTGCTGTACGGTTTATGTTGCAATTTGAAGTGGAAAATATTATGCAAACTCCAGTGACACACAGTGTTTTAAGGCAAATACCATTAAAACCGCTACTTCAGCTAAAACGGATCAGGGCTGTGTATAAAGTAAAACATTCTGAAGTTTCATTTATGCCATAATTCCCCAGCCACAAATCTCTCGCGACGAACTGCATCTTTGTTCGATGCCTGGAAAGCGAAGTAGAGATTCATTCCGAACCAGACGTTCCGAGGTGTCGAAGAAAACTTCGGCGCATTCATTATGCATTCGAAACTCTCAGAAAAGTTACTTCTCGTCAAGTTTTTTCGCGCGTGTAATTTACCAAACTTTCTAGGAATTCTCGGCTAAAATAATCCCCCGGAAAAGCAAGGGCTTTTCGTCATAAATTAGTCAATCGCTTACAAGTTTTGATTACAAAGGCCGCGTTCTAAATGCACAATAGACTGACGGCTTAGGAAATTGTATGCTATACAGCTGCCGAAGAGAGCACTATTGATGAAACAAAAAAGAGCATAACGAATACCCGATTTCAAGTACTAGTCTTTTCATTTATCCCCTACAAGTGTGTTGGTAAACAACGTAAGGACGCATAAAATTCAAGTTAGGTTATACCTATGAAACTGTACCTAGTTTCAAATGGTCTTTTTATGTAGCATTTATGTTCATCCTGGCCTCTAGGAGAGCATCAAACCTCCATTCTGAGCATTAACTCTTCAGAGCCAGCCGTGCCATGCCTGTAGATCAATTCGTTTTCTATCTCGAGGCTCCATTAATGACCACGCGGTTCACCCTTTCTTCAAAGGGCACGCGATACACGAGAACAGTACTTGCAACCGAAAAACTTTTGTGGCGCACCACCCACACTGCAGAGCTAACAGCAACACAGAAACTTGAACAGAGGATGCTTTTTACAGCGCTGGAAAGTGTTTGCAGAAGCATTTGGTTTCACGCAACGAATCGACAAGCAGGTCGAACCGAAGGCTGACCGCGAACGATAGCGCAACAAAAAAAAAAGAAGTGGGTAATTGGCTGCGGCAAATAGATCCAGTGGAGAAATCGAGTCAACACACCCGTTCCGAAGTGTTAATCTACGATCCGAGCGGGTGTTCCACAGGGCCCTCCGTCGTGCTTGCGGTTCGAGGGGGAGCAATAGACAACAACGTGCGGAGTGAAATCGCGGAACAACGCGAAGCTTCCCACCCCTACACCAGCACACACGCACACGGTCGCCAGCAACTCTCCCCACGATTTTTCTGTCGCACCAGCTCGCCAATCCTCGACACTCTCGCCCCCCGCCCCATCCCCCACTGCCTCGGATGAAAAGTTTGCGAGCGGCGACGCTACACAAACACAGCGCACCGGCCACAAAATACGGTATAAGCCTGCACGCAACACACGGCTGGGGTTGCGCGACCGCAAAGTAGCCCGCGCCGCTTCCCTTTATCCCTTCAACCTGTCTCCCCTTCCCAATCCCAACCAATAGCGTCGTCCCTCCCAATCGCGCCGCCCCTCCCAATCCCACCGTCCCTCCCAAGATCAGAAATTCCGATCCGCCGTCCTCCAAGCCCCGAACGTCCCTACCAATCCCCGCCGTCCTCCCAATCCCGCCGTCCCCTCCGCAATCCCGCCGTCCCTCCCAAATCCCCGCCGTCCCTCCCAATCCCGCCGTCCCTCCCAACCCTACCAAATATTTATTCCTTCAGCCTTTTATCTCGTACATCCCCCTTCCTTTACCGCAAAAAAGCTTTTTTCCCCAAAAAAACTCCCGCAAAAATCCTAAGGCGCTAATCACACACCTTCTTGGGCGACTATAAACAGACAGAAAAATGTGGATTTTTAGTTTTGAACCTTCAAAACTCTCCTCGGCTATTTATCTCTTTTTGCGAGTGCGGTTTATGCGCAATGAACACATGAAACAGCGGATTATCTTCTCTTAATGCGATGTAATTCTCCCTCCGCAATCACGCATTTATTTTTTCGCGACTGGAGAATGCATTTTTAAAGCAGAATCTCCTTCTTTTTACACAGCATATGAAACAACACAATCATTTATATGTGCATCGAGGCAACGAAACACAAATTGACATGTTCAGCGTTTTTAGAAAATAGTGTAAGGGTCAGGAAATTCAACTTCTTGGAACAAACAGAATATTAAACTTAACTCAAAACACCGTGTGTCTAATGTTCTTACAGTAGTAAAAAACGACACGTACTTGGCATTTAATTGAATATCCTTCACAAAATTCCAGCATAAAGAGCGATCCATGCCAGCAAAAAGACCGACATTTCTTACTGTAAATACAAGTGAGACTTACGAATGTAAAAATGCCTAAGAAGAATTCTCTCTCTCTCATTCCGCAACACATTAAAAGAATCAACAACACGCAATATTTTAGAAGAGTAGTTTTACATCCTCTATCGCATCATGCATAATGGACCGCGGAAAATAACACGTAATGCAGCACTAAAACAGAATAATTTACTCTGCCGCTTGTGAAGTTGCACGCACGCACGCACGTTACCCCATAGGGCAACATCGAGACATTCGCTTTCGACGTATCAAAAGAAACACAAGTCATCTTCATGGACATAAGAAGGATAATGTTACTTTACAGAATATTGATCACAAACATTTACAATACCGAACTGCATTCGAGACATTTCAATTCTCACGAAAATGTACTGTAATGAATGCAAAGAGGTTGTACACGAACATTCAGTTACAAATAATTGTGAGTTGGAAAAGCATCTCTTTAGAGGCCTACACAGCGCAGTTTACTTGTTCGATCCGGAGAGGTCGGGAAATGAATTTCTCAACTAAGAGAATAAGGAACAAGTCAAGGGTGTATTTTGATATTCGGCAAGAGGAACCTAATGACCTGATATAGTTTGTTTAAATTGCGTTTTATCATTTATGGTAATTAAAATTTGTTACCGAGATTTCATTTCTTAGCATTTAGTACAACTAGAATTGATTTACGCTTCCAGTAACCTAATAACCTTCATTAAACGGCCATCTCTTATCGGTCAATTACTGCAGGAACCATTGGTGACCACTTAATTCAGAATTCACAGTCTTTATGAACAAATTTCTTTGTTTCCTCATGCATTTATTTTTGGGAGCTGGTAGCAAATTGCCGGCCCGTCACGGATTGCCTACAGGTTCTCCCTCATCCCTTCGTTTCAGGAGCTTCCTGCCTAGTAACGAGGCGCGCGCCGCGCCACGCCGCGCCGCGTGGCTGCCCTGGGCCGGCCAGTCGACACGGGCGGGGCGGAGGGGGCGGGCCGCTTCGGAGTCGTTCCGGGCGTGAGGGGCACCGCCCCCGTCCCCCGGCCACGCCCCACCCGGCCGCACGCAGAAAACCGGAGCGGGCGGGAGGACCGGCAAAGGCCACCGGAATGCCCGCCCGCCCTGCCCCGCCCCGCCCTCGACCCACCACTCTCCCACCTCGCCTCGCATCGTCTCCCCGCTTCGCCTCGCCCCGCCTCGCCGCGGCCTCGCCCCGCCTCGCCCCGCCCCGCCTCGCCCCGCCCCCCTCGCCCCGCCCCGCCTCGCCTCGCCCCGCCTCGCCTCGCCCCGCCTCGCCCTGCCCCGCTCTGCCCCACTTCACTCTGTTCCACTCGCCCCACCCCGCAACCTCTTCTATTCGCCCTGCTCTGCATCGCTCCACTCAGCCCCGCCCCCCGTCCCGCTCTGCTCGGCCCTCCGTTACCCATTCCACTCTTCTCCACCCCTCTCTGCACTGCTCTGCTCTGCTCCGCCCCACGCACCCGAGCCAAGTCCGCTGGAGTCGCTGTACCCGGTCGGGCAACGTGCCCGCAATTTCTGCTACAACAAACTACAATCACTACGCACTAACGGATTTATTGACAGTGGTAATGAAGTCGCGACGGCTTGTATGAGACTTAGTGGACTGACATAAAAACAAGCGGGTATACAAGGCTGTGAAGAAATCGCGTAATAACATAATTCTCTTCTTGTGGTCAGTTGAAATATTTCGATCAAATTTATCCGATTCAGTAATCTGATCGCGACGAGTTGGCGCTAGTTTGCAGCGATAATTTCCATAAAATAAATATTCGTGTAAGTTCTCATCGAGAATAAACCACATACTTTCATGAATTATAATGTGTCAGTCGTTGTACTCGTTGCCCACGCCGCGCATGGCCGGCAATATTCGGCGTTATCGGTAAAGAAAGACTGGCAAGTAAGTGGTTTCATTCTACCCTCCTAGCACGCCTCTTCAAGAGTCGTCTGAAATCCAAGTTAGTCTCTTTCGCTGGAGCCCCGCGTGCACATCGCCATGAGCTGCAGAAGACCTGTCTACTTAAGCTTCCCAGCCGCAACCACCATGACACCTACGGTCGGCCAACACCGCCGCACCAACTTCGCCCTCTCTACCTCCACCACTTGGGCTTCGTGTTAAACCATGCCACGAACAGCAAGAGGCCTTGTCTATGTCATCCCCGCAGCCACAAACCACTAAGGCACCTACGGCCGGCCTACACCATCACACCAACTTCGCCCTCTCTACCTCCACCGCTTGGGCTTCGTGTTCAACCATGCCACGACCGTCAGAGACCTCGACTACGTCATCCACAAAGTCACAAACCACCAAGACACCTACGGACGACCAACACCACCGCACCAACACTGCCATCACCGCCTCCACGGCTTGGGCTTCGTGTTCAGGTCCGTCGTCACGATAGTGTCGTTCATTCACCCCGCGGCGCGGCCTGGCCTCGCCTCGCAACCTGCCCGTGCCGTCCCCCCCTCCCCCTCCTCCCACCCCACGCGCTCCCTGGGAACGTCTCCATCTCGCTTGCTGCGCCGCGCCGCGCCGAGCCGCCTACCTCTCGCTAGGATACTTCTTTCTAGGCGAGCAATACACTCGGCTTTTTTTTCTTCTTTTTTTCCCTTCAGCACGCTCCATTCTTCCTTAGTTGCTCTTTTCTCGAGATGAGACATCTCAGTGGATTTGCTTCGAATCGTAGCAGCGCCGCGACGTCGCTTCTGTTATATATCTTCCTCTAGAACGGTCACGCTTTGCTGCGCACACACGCCTAGCGCATCAGTCCCCACACCACGGAATTTCCATGCCCAAATTAACTGTTGCTATGTACATTCTACATCAGCTATTCATGTATTAGCTGTTTTTGCCATCTGCGTCTCGCGTAGTTGTTATTATTATTATTATTATTATTATTATTATTATTATTATTATTATTATTTTCAAAATTTCTAGACTTCAGCTATTTGAGCTTTTCCAAAGTATAATACGAGTATTTACAATTTCAAGCCAGGCTACGCCATTTCACTGGAAGGTTTTCTTCATCCAAATGCGGCAATTTCTAGCTAATGATCATCTATAAATATCGTTAATTAGTAGAAAAAAATAATAGAATTAAATGATTCTTTTCGAAGAAAAGGTACAACAGTTTTGGAAGATTCATGATATTTGTGCGTACCTTTGTACCTTATTTGGTTGTAGATGAGAAGTTAAAGAAAAAATACTCCATTGCACAATGAACTGTCGATGCACAACCAAACTGGCACTTTTTAAAACGACGTTTTTGAGCCACGTAAAGAAATATGTTTACAAAATATTCATTAGAAACAATGTCAAAATTCATCAGCCACAAGACAGCAGATACACAAAATAAAACATTTTCCTTGCCAAATAAACTGTTCCGATTATTATATCGAGAAACTACCCTAAGAAGTGACCAGTTTGATAGGCCAGAACACAAATGAAGCTCATGCTGGTCAATGGCATCGGAGGCGACCCACCATTTGAAGTGATCCACCTTCAAATACACGCTTTGTCGAATTGAGCACAAGGACCAAACCTGCAATTATGTCGCCAGCAGTAGTTTTCAAAGCGGTCTCTTCTAAGACAAATCCCTCTAAAGAAAACTCCTACAACACCACACTGATTGAGATGTGTCACCAAGTATACACTTTCGTCTGGCCATTCTCCACCGTCACCGTAGCTCACAGGTCTTCCGCCGTGCGACTGAACACGCCCACGCCCACCGTCAGCGCTCGAGGTCCAGCGGGCTCTCGGCTCGCCTCCTTTTAAGCCTCACCGCAGCGCAGCGCACGGGGGCTTTGGGAGGCTTATCAATCTTTACGAGGCCGTAACGCCCCCGCGCCCATTCATACGCCGCCGATTGTTTCCCGCCGGAGATGTTTACGCAGCGCCCACGCGGGTCACTGCCGCCGCGGAGCAGCGTCTTTGGCCCGCGACTAACCGCCCGACGCCGCCTCCCAGGTTTGCTTTCAGGCAATTAGTGGAAGCCCGGATGCAGGTAGCTCGTTTCGTAAACATGTTATCTAATTTTAATTCTAAACCTCGCCTTGATGAAATAGTGCAACATTTTCATGAAAATAATTATAAACTTGTAAGGCTGAAATTTTGTGAAAAAAATGTACGTAAAATGTGCTATTCGCGAAATATTACACAATAGCAGACATTCTTTTTTTTACCAGATAACCCAATTTTATCATAAAATCTCTTGGTAAAGATAACGCTCGCTTCAATTATTTTAAATATATTAAATTCATATGAACGCACAACACGAATCCATGAAAAAGGAATTCTTAAGGCAAGTCAAAGAAGACACTTCTCATGAATAAAAAGGGAAAGTAAAGTGAGTTTATGTCGGCTGCTCAGTAACTTACTGGAATAATATAGTCGTAAAAACATGTTCATCGCAGACAGAAAGCGTGCAAACCGTACGTAGTGCAAACCGTACGTAGTGCAAACCGCACGTAGTGCAAACCGCACGTAGTGCAAACCGCACGTAGTGCAAACCGCACGTAGTGCAAAAGAGACCAAAAATCTCTATTTGCTTACCCAGAAAGTATTGGGATAGACCTGTTTATTGTAAGCTCAATCTTCCGCGTTCAATACTGAAGCCCTTGTCGAAGTGTGGTGGAATCCTAACGATCACGAACCGAGAAAACAGTTCTCGCTTAAGTGCCTCTACCTCGCCAAAGAGTTTACATCGCCGCCGTGCATCACCTCGTACGTGCCGCGGGGCGGCAGGTGTGGCGCGGGTGTGCCTCGCAGTGGCGGCGCGGTGTTGGCGGAAGCGGGTGGCGGCGTGGCGTGGGGTGGTGGCGCGGTTTGGTGTGCGGCGCGCGGCGGGGCGCGGGCGGGCCGGGCGGGGGGCGCCCCCGGGCGGCGCGCCTGGGTTGGGTGTGGACGTGGGGTGGTGGCGGGTGGTGTGGCGTGGTGGTGGCGTGGGGTGTGGCGGTGGTGGTGGCGTTGCGGTGGTGCGTGGCGTGGGGTGTGGCGGTGGTGGCGCGGGATGGGCGGCGGGATGGCGGCGGGATGGCGGCGGATGGCGAACGGGGTGACGACAGCGTGCCTCGCGAATCGTGCTCTCAGAGCGACCCGTTTCCGCCATCTCGCGAGTCGTTTCACCGAAAACGACCTCTCCCTCCTTCCCACCCACAACATTTCCCGGGCCGGCTCCGTGGCGGCGGGAACCGAACTGGAAAAGACCATTCGGGCAGAATTTACTTTTAGGGCCGTTTATTGAGATGCAAAAGGGCCCGGAGGTGGCGCGCTTGCGGTGGCCTGAGGGCGTGTAAGGGCCGCCGACGGTGTCACTCCGACGCACTAGAGAGGAAGGGGGGAGGGGAGAGGGGAGGAGGGTGTTCAGAAGGAGACCGCTGCGCAAGCGCCTCCAAATGACTCCCCGGGGAAAGCAAAACACTGGCGCGGCTGACAGCAGGCTCCGGCGCGACTTCTAAGTTAAGCAAACGCTGCCGCTGGCGGCGGCAGCGCCGAGGTTGGTCTGTGCTGGTCGGAACGGCTGCGCTCTCCGTCGCTATTAGATTACGAGGGAAAGAGGCCTTTCGGAACAAAGCACAAATTGAACGAAACAATGCTGTAACCCGCGCCCACTATAAATGGAAAGTAATGCTTGTCGGTGGGCTCCCACTGAAAGACATTACATAATAGGCCCAGGTTTTTTGTTTCCTGAAGAGTGGTTGGGAATACGATGTATTTGATACTGAATATTGATTTTATGACTCTTTCATTAATTTCGTAATTTTTTCATATTTACATATATATGAATTGGTTGACTGTTCTCATAATTTTCCCACATAAATGACACTTTTTTTCAGTTTCTCCCCCCTTTATTTAAGTTGCACGTGCCATTCAAAGAAATTTAAATGCTCGAGCTCCCATCATTAGTAGAGATTACATCATCATCTACACCTTCTGTGTAGAACACTCAGGCACAAGAGTTCCTTAATAGCCTACCCACAAAACACGCCATTCACCTAAAGAACACAAAGAATCTAAGGAAGATACTTCTAAAAACGCACACACGAAAAGCGCAGCAATCCTAAAACGGAAATAAAATTATTATTTTTCCCCATTCCGAAAACGAACAAGCATTAAAAAAAGTTGCCCAAGAGTGTTTTATTAACTCACTGGAGTGTCGGCGAGTTTTTAATATTTCCCAAAATAATCGCGGCTCCCGCGATCAAAAGCAATAACGAAAGATGCCATTCAGTGAACCACGAGCGTTCCGCCCAAGCCCGGAGTGAGGGGAAAGGGGGGGGGGGGCTGGCGGCAAAGGGGGGCGATCAATAATTCCCGAGCGCGAACGCCGAGTGGCCCAGCGCTGCTGATAGGAGGCAGCGGAACCGCCGCATTTTTCGAGGGATTTTTTTTTGTTGTGATAAACGAAAAACGTTCCGAACGCGTCATGGTACGTACAATTGTGCAAACGAGACACTAATGGGAACTGCATTCCAGAACGCCACATCACCGTACACCGCGAGTGAAGAAAGCTGAACCAAACTCGTTATCCGATACAATCAGATCAGTAAAGAACCTAATCTTATCGTTAAATCCCTGGCATACGTGCAGATGTGACACGAATTACTCTTAAATCCATCTGTTCGTTCGTAGGCCAATCTGAGGCGAAAAATATTCCGTGTATCAAAATACAGCATCGAAGTATTTTCGTTTACAACCAGCTTTCCACATCTGGGCGATAAACGTCGGTCAACGACACAAATTCATGTATTTACAAACATGCTTCCAAGATAAGGGAGCAGCACAAAGAGCGTGCATAAAATTACTCTAGGACAATACATGATAAATACCTTGTTACGTGGATTTAAGATATTGCCTGAACATTAGTTACGTTATTGTGTGGTAATTTAACAACTACTTCAATGTTACTTCTTCCGTCGTGTTCGGATTGTAAAATCTGAACACAAGAATGTAGGGCAGATTTATGTGGTTGTAGAACACAAATATTAAGTTATGTCCAAATATTTCATTCTTTTAATATTTGTGAACATCAACGTCTCCTTAAATGGCAACTAAATCTTTTACTACGTAAATATCACTTCTTACCCATGAACAACGAATGCAACAAAGAACACAACCACTACAATGCTGCCAAACGACTGGAACCTCTTCTAAGTAAACCGAATTGTATTATTAATTTTATTATGAAACATGTAAGTTCACTTTACTTATAGTATTTCTGATTTACTGGTAAAGTATGGCAGATGTAAGTAAAACGTTTAATGGATAAATATGCCCTGAAATGAAATTGATTATGTTTTAGGTTGCGCACGCCTACGTCATACTAGGATTTATTTAACTTTACGTAAATCAGCTGTTCACGGTTTCATCAAATCGGCAGCTTGAACGTCCCCATAGTGACGTCATGTAAGCGTCATGTAAGCTCCCGACTGGATGAAACCGCAACAGCTGATTTACGTCTAGTGCACGACTAAATAAATCGTACATATAGTACGCAATTCCGCTGCGGAGGTTCTGCCTACAGCTCCACGCCGTCGAGCGGCCATCGGGAAGCGCGAAAGGAAACCCGGCCTCCGACGAGGAGTTCCCACAGCCGGCGGCAGGAGGGAGGGGG